>JAVTVY010035200.1:0-14867 GCA_036873755.1 Hanleya hanleyi | reverse complement strand
CCCTGTTTCGATATTGATGCCTACGGGCTCTTCTACCTGCAAACGTGGCTGCGGAACAGGGTGTCGTGTGCGTTGGTGTCGCAGCAACTGACTGGTCAGTTTGAAAGCCGACCACATTCTTCGCATGGACGCTTGGGTACTTCATGGCGTGCACGTGTGTGGCGCTGTAAATGATCCGGGCGCTGAAACGACAGTGTACATATCGTACAGTTATACCGGGCGGTTCCTTCGTGCTTGGTAGCCTCATGGCGGCGCAAGTCGCGCAGACGAGTGAATGATTTCGAGCACGTAGTACAAGTGAACATCTTGGTGGTTGACAGAGTGTCTGATGAAACGGTCAGGCCGCTTCCCTTTTATAGCACGCTAGCTGAGGTCGGAAGTGACATTTGCATATGACCTCTGTGAGGTCACTTCCGCTTCCGTTCACGTGACCGGATCAGGTCCATGTCCAGAAGCTCTCATACGCCGCCATTTTGGAGCCGCCATGTTGGATCCGTCATTTTGGAACCGCCATCTTGGATATGTCCCATAATGCACTGGGTCAAAATACTCGCTTCTGATTGGACGAGAGCTCTGTGACGGATTTTAAATACTCGCTTCTGTTTGGTGTACGTCGCTGAAGGTCACCGGAACTGACCTTTGACCCCGGCGCGTAAAGGTTTCCACCGCTCCGCGGTGGAAACCTTTACACTGCGCGCGCCGGGGTCAAAGGTCAGTTCCGGTGACCTTCAGCGACGTACACCAAACAGAAGCGAGTATTTAAAATCCGTCACAGAGCTGTCGTCCAATCAGAAGCGAGTATTTTGACCCAGTGCATTATGGGACATATCCAAGATGGCGGTTCCAAAATGACGGATCCAACATGGCGGCTCCAAAATGGCGGCGTATGAGAGCTATGAGAGCTCCGCGGTGGAAACCTTTACACTGCGCGCGCCGGGGTCAAAGGTCAGTTCCGGTGACCTTTAGCGACGTACACCAAACAGAAGCGAGTATTTAAAATCCGTCACAGAGCTCTCGTCCAATCAGAAGCGAGTATTTTGACCCAGTGCATTATGGGACATATCCAAGATGGCGGTTCCAAAATGACGGATCCAACATGGCGGCTCCAAAATGGCGGCGTATGAGAGCTTCTGGACATGGACCTGATCCGGTCACGTGAACGGAAGCGGAAGTGACCTCACAGAGGTCATATGCAAATGTCACTTCCGACCTCAGCTAGCGTGCTATAAAAGGGAAGCGGCCTGACCGTTTCATCAGACACTCTGTCAACCACCAAGATGTTCACTTGTACTACGTGCTCGAAATCATTCACTCGTCTGCACGACTTGCGCCGCCATGAGGCTACCAAGCACGAAAGAACCGCCCGGTATAACTGTACGATATGTACACTGTCGTTTCAGCGCCCGGATCATTTACAGCGCCACACACGTGCACGCCATGAAGTACCCAAGCGTCCATGCGAAGAATGTGGTCGGCTTTTCAAACTGACCAGTCAGTTGCTGCGACACCAACGCACACGACACCCTGTTCGGCAGCCACGTTTGCAGGTAGAAGAGCCCGTAGGCATCAATATCGAAACAGGGGGAACTCCCACCCATCGCACGAGGGACGATGATGATGTCGCCTTAATTCAACAGTCAAATTCCGACGACAAGACCTTGGGCCAGATTTTGTACGACGTGGAGGGTAAAGTACACTTCGTGGGCGAACCCATAAATGTTCCCAGCGATCTGTCACACGAAGACCATCCAGTGAGTGACATTTATCGGCGCCATTGGCCCATGATCCGGCACTGTTTCTACCGTCATCGCCCTATTCAAGATGTCTACAATTTCCGACTGACTGACCTCACCCGACTACGCAACTACGTGGAAGCCATCTTCAATGACCAAGCTACGTCCTTCAAATTAAATCTGGCGTTTGCCTATGTGCTGCAGCATAAGGACACAGACCAAGCCCGATATTTTTACCCGAGCAGTAACATCCGGGTATTTGACCAACCGTTTACCATCATTAACCGGGCGTCGCTAGAGACGATGCTGGAGAAACTGGACACCGTGGATCCCTTGGAATGGACCCAACAACAACGCCCCAACACCAAGTGGACAGTGGAGAGTGTGACCAATGTTACGTTTTTCGTTACCAAGCTGACCGACCACCCCCATCGGCTGAATGCGTCACTCATGCACTGATGAATACCATAACATGCCGTACATACTCTATATGTCTACATGTTGGTCGTTGACGTTACGGAGGTGACCGAAGAGACACGGAGATTACCGAAGATGTCACGGCTCGGCCCTCGACTTGGGGATAGTTGAACTGAGCGTGCTAAAAATAGATCACCAGCTAGCGTGCTATAAAAGGGAGGCGGCCTGGCCGTTTTATCAGACAATCTGTCAACCACCAAGATGTTCACTTGCACAACTTGCCAGAAGATGTTTACTCGTCTAGATAAGTTACGACGCCACGAGGCCTCCACCCACAACGATGCCCGGTATCCTTGTATAATCTGCGCACGGTCATTCAATCGGAAGGATAATTTACTGCGCCATGAGAGGGTACTCCACGCGGGTGCGACAGTACTATGTAATGATTGTGGTCGACTCTTCAAACGAGTAGGTCAGTTAGTCGGACCCAGTCGGTTTAGACGGCACCAACGTTTGAGGCATGCCCCGTCTCTACGGTTTGGGCGACAACTTTCCACTAAAGAGGAGCCGCGGAAGGTCAGACCCAGTGAAGATGAACCCGGAGAGACGAACGCCACTGGTGATGCGATGACGCAGAGCCTGCCTATACCCACGGTCCAGGAGGGCCTGGATATCCAACCGGACCCCTCCGTTACGGTTTCGAGTCATACGCCTGACAACATCGAACATTTTCTGGACGAGCCCATAAATGTTCCTAGCGATCTCTTACAGGACGCCCAGCCAGTGAGTGACATTTATCGGCGTCACTGGTCCATGATACGGCACTGTTTCTACCGTCATCGCCCTATTCAAGATATCTACAATTTCCGACTGACCGACCTCGCCCGTCTACGCAGCTACATGGAAGCCATCTTCAATGACCAAGCTACGTCCTTCAAATTGAATCTGGCGTTTGGTTATGTGCTGCGGCATAAGGAGACAGACCAAGTCCGATACTTTTACCCGAGCAGTAACATCCGGGTATTTGACCAACCGTTTACCATCATTAACCGAGTGTCGCTAAAGACGATGCTGGAGACACTGGACACCGTGGATCCCTTGAAATGGGCCCAACAACAACGCCCCAACACCAAGTGGACAGTGGAGAGGGTGACCAATGTTACGTTCTTCGTGACCAAACTACGGAATATTGCCATCGGGTGAATGTATTCACCCATGCACTGATAGATACTCAGAATGCACAAACATGTATCTGAGGATATGCTGCCTCAATGGTATCCTGGCCTGCCCGACGATGATTAGAATAAACGGTTCAGATGGCACTTTCTGAAATGGAGACTTCTGATTGGACAAGAATACATCTAACGGACAGGAACGAATATGAAACATGCAAATGGTGGCTTCTGATTGGATAAGAATCTTCTTGAATTGTAAATATACCCAACGCGGCTCCCCCAGCGTGGGTATGATGTAACATTGGGGAGAATAAACTATATGAAAAAACTTCTTGTTGCTGTTGTTCTCTCATGTGTCATCCTTGTTGTTGTTGTTGCTGTTGTTGTTCTCTCTCCGGTCTATATCATGGCGTTATGTTAGAGTGTTAAGGTGTAACGACGAGCGTTGACGGGCATCACTGCATTTCGAAGAATTAGTGACAATTCCATGGAAGATCAGAGCTTCTGATCTATTTCACCAGGGCGTTGAAGCATTAAGAATGGTGTTGGTGGGCGTTGCTACAAGATGACACCTCACACGGTCCATTTGGACCACGGATGGTCCATCTGTACACCAAATACCTCCTTTCACTGCCCCAAAATGCTCACTTTCGCTACTACTCCTACTGATGACGTCACCAATGACGTCACAGATGACGCGAACATACCTCAAATCGGAATATACACCCCGAGAGCTACAAAATGACACCTCACACGACGCATTCGGACTAAGGATGGTGCATCTCTACACCAAACTCACCCTCACGCACCCACAAAATGTCCACTTTCGCTATTACTCGTACCGATGACGTCATCAATGACGTCACAGATGACGCGGACACCCCTCAAATCGGAATGTACACCCCGAGAACTACAAGATGACACATTCCAGGACGCATTCGAACCGTGAATAGCCCATCTCGACCCCAAATACCTTCATGTACTGCCCGAAAATGACCACTTTACTACTACTCGTACCATGACGCCTGCGCCGATGCGCAGATGACGCGACTTGCATTCAAAAACACGCCATTCTGACTCTACCCCACACAAGCTTCACTTTGACACCCTCCACGACCCATTCGGACCCATAGCGGTCCATCCAAATAACATCCTTCACTGCTAAAAAATGCCCACTTTCGCTACAACTTGTACTAATGACGTCACCAATGACGTCACAGATGCTATAAATATCCCTGAAATCAGGGTCTATACTCCGAAAGCTACAACATGATACCCCACACGACGCATTCGCAACGCGGATGGTCCATCTCTACACCAAATACCTTCCTGCACTGCCCCAAAAGGCTCACTTTCGCTAATACTCCTACTGATGACGTCATCGATGACGTCACAGATGCTTCGGGCATGCCTCAATTCGGAATGTACACCCCGAGAGCTACAAAATGACACCTCACACGACGCATTCGGATCCGCGATGCCATACTGAAGAATGACAAAAATATTAGCCCGACACACATGTATATAGAGCGATTCAATTTTTCATTGTTAACCCTGTCTGGCCTGGGGAAAAAGAATGCTGGGAGCTAGTGTTAGTTGGGTGTGCTTTGGAAAGAAAAACGAGACCTCACAACCCTACCGCAAATGTATAGAAGTACGTTTCCCAGGATGGTCCTATACCTCCATACCCCATATAGGCATTTTCCCGTAATTTAGGATAAAGTCCGTATTCCGTATTTTTTCAGGAAAATTTTTACATACACCCACCCTGGAACTAGGGGAAGATAACTCTGTTGATAGACAAGCCCCGTTAAGCCCGGTGACCTATATACCCCTCATACCCCATATAGGCATTTTCCCAGGTTTTTCGATAAAGTCCGTGTTCCGTATTTTTTTTCAGGAAAAATTTTACATGCAGCCACCCAGCCATCAAATACCCTTCACCTAGGCTTTACGTTGATACCTGACTCGACCCCATTCGACCATTAGGGGCTCCCCTAGATCCCAAAACGTCTATTTTCATGCCCTTGGGCCACCGCGCATGCGCAGAAGGCCGATATGTCAACCCCACACCCAGCCCATTAGCTGCCCCTTCACATAAGCTTCACTTTGATACCTCACTCGACCCCATCGGACCCTTAGGGGCTTGCCTAGCTCCAACACGGCTATTTTCATACCCTTCGACCACCGCGCATGCGCAGAAGGCCGATAGTTCAACCCCACACCCAGCCCATTAGATACCCCTTCACATAAGCTTCACTTTGATACCTCACTCGACCCAATCGGACCATTTTATGTAGGGACTACTTTTTCTCCGCGGAAGCTTTTTTCCGAAACCGAATTACCGCCAAAACCACGGCCAAACCGCATCACCGCGCATGAATACATTATTTTTTTTTTTTTTTTTGCCGGAACTTTTTTTTTTTTTTTTCGTGGAGGTGCACTCATTGACACCGGTGTCAATGAGTGCACATGCACCCATTGACCTCATTTGCATATTTTCAAAATCCCCTCTCATCTTGAAAATATGCAAATGAAGGCTGGGGATCGGGAAAAGTGAATTGCTGGGGATCGGGAAATGCTGGGGATCACTCACTCACACCGGCAACGCACCTGCTACCAACAAATATGCAAATGAAGGCTGGGGATCGGGAAAGTGAATTGCTGGGGATCGGGAAATGTTGGGGATCGGGAAAGTGAAATATTGGCTACCATCTTGAAACCGACCACCCCTAACATACACAAACAAGCCGACATCTTGAATCCGACCACCCTTAACCTACACAAACAAGCCACCATTTTGAAACACACACACACACACACACGCACACACACAGCCGACTATAAATAACGTGTATGTTCACACATTTATTAACAACTACACATCATGAGTTTTTTTCTACGCATCATGAGTTTACCACGAGCCTTGCTCACCCATCATCCTAGAGATGCAAGGAATAGGGGTACAGAAGAACATAGAGAGATAATTACCCGAGAAGAACAAGACAACAACAGAATGGAGGACATACAAGAAAATAACGAGGCCGACACCCGTGATGGAGAACAAGACAGCGGATGGTTAACTACTAGACCTGCAACAATAACCACCTCCACTGCAAACACTGAAAGTATAACCACTTCGGCTGAGATATCACGCCTCAACGAACAAATTATCGACATGAGGGGAGCGATGTTGGAAATGGAGACGACAATCACGGTACTGGAAGATGAGATATCATACCTCAACGAACAAATTATCGACATGATGGAAGCGAAGTTGGAAATGGAGACGACAATGACGGTACTGGAAGAAGAGATTGCCAGACAAAAGAAACTACGACATAGTGAATTGCCGATGCATTGAAGCCGGAGAGGTGCTGTGAAGCAAATATACCGTGCCTCTCGTGTGACACTATCCAAAGGCCCTTTTGAGGGCCAATCCATCTTTCCGAAAGAGAAAAACTTCTTTTCATATGCACACCAAACTAACACGAGCTCCCAGCATCTTTTTCCCCCAAAAAATTTTTTTCAAAAAAAAATATTTTTTTTCAAAACAATAACAAAGAAAATCTGAAGTGACAAACCCGTCCTTCGGATGGAAAAGTGGTTTTAAATTTTATTTTCAGGTAGAGGGTCGAGTGAGGTATCATATTGAAGCTGACGTGAAATGCTTCACATTGATACCTCACTCGACCCGATTGGACCACTAGGGGCGGCTCTAACGCCAAACATCAATATTAACATCAATCAACATCAATCTTCAAAATACCTTTAGAGGTGCCCCTAGTGGGCCAATCGGGTCGAGTCCGGTATCATTGTGAAGCATTTGACGTCAGCTTCAATTGGATACCTCACTCGATCCACTACCGCCAAAATAAAAAAAAAAAAAAACTTCGTACACCAGATGTTGATATCGATGTGCAAAATAACCTTTTTGGCGTTAGAGGCGTCCCTAGTGGTCCAATGGGGTCGAGTGAGGTATCAAATTGAAGGTGACGTGAAGGAGCATCTGATAGACTGGGTGTGGGCTTGAATTAGGGTAATTCTGCGCATGCGCGAAGATAATATGAAAAATATCAATCTTCAAAAATAGCCTGTTTGAGGTTAGAGGCGTCCCTAATGGTGCAATCGGGTCGAATGAGGTATCAAATTGAAGGTAACGTGAAGGCGCATCTGATAGACTGGTGTGGGTTGAACTATCAGCATTCTGCGCATGCGTAATCTTCAAAACACCTTTTTTTGGGGTTAGAGGCGCCCCTAGTGGTCCAATGGGGTCGAGTGAGGTATCAATCTGTATGGTAGCCCAGTGTCGTTGATAAATGGCCCTGACACGTCCATCTTCAGGCAAGACTTCAACCGGAGGTGCTGCTGGGTCGAAGGGAAAATCTTCTCCACGTCTCATGCTTACTGGAAAAAAGTAAATGGATGGCTGTGCTGGCTGCGTGGCTGGCTGGCTGGCTGGCTGGGAGACAGGTCAGGTAAGTCAGATTGAATACACCCTGGCCCTAAAAATGAACTCCTTTTATAACCCATTGACCTCATTTGCATATTTTCAGCGGACAACAGACCGCCATCTTGAACACGACCACCCCTAACACACAAAC
Source organism: Hanleya hanleyi (assembly GCA_036873755.1). Classification (NCBI taxonomy): domain Eukaryota; kingdom Metazoa; phylum Mollusca; class Polyplacophora; order Lepidopleurida; family Hanleyidae; genus Hanleya; species Hanleya hanleyi. Next base: position 6,938 of record JAVTVY010035200.1, on the reverse strand, counting down.
AAGCCGCCATCTTGAATCCAACGAGTGACATGCTGGGGATCTTGAAAAGAACATATGCAAATGAGGGCTGGGGAAAAACCCATTACACACACAAACAAACCGCCATCTTGAAAAAATGCCATCTTGAACACGACCACCCCTAACACACAAACAAGCCGCCATCTTGAAACACATATGCAAATGAGGGCTGGGGATCGGGAAAGTGACAGGCTGGGGATCTTGAAACACATATGCAAATGAGGGCTGGGCATCGGGAAAGTGACAGGCTGGGGATCTTGAAACACATATGCAAATGAGGGCTGGGCATCGGGAAAGTCACATGCTGGGGATCTTGAAAAGAACATATGCAAATGAGGGCTGGGGAAAAACCCATTACACACACAAACAAACCGCCATCTTGAACACGACCACCCCTAACACACAAACAAGCCGCCATCTTGAATCCAACGAGTGACATGCTGGGGATCTTGAAAAGAACATATGCAAATGAGGGCTGGGGAAAAACCCATTACACACACAAACAAACCGCCATCTTGAATCCAAACCACCCTCCCATACTAAAACAAGCCGCCATCTTGAATCCAAACCACCCTCCCATACTAAAACAAGCCGCCATCTTGAATCCAAACCACCCTCCCATACTAAAACAAGCCGCCATCTTGAATCCAAACCACCCTCCCATACTAAAACAAGCCGCCATCTTGAATCCAAACCACCCTCCCATACTAAAACAAGCCGCCATCTTGAATCCAAACCACCCCTCCCATACTAAAACAAGCCGCCATCTTGAATCCAAACCACCCTCCCATACTAAAACAAGCCGCCATCTTGAATCCAAACCACCCTCCATACTAAAACAAGCCGCCATCTTGAATCCAAACCACCCCACCCATACAAAAACAAGCCGCCATCTTGAATCCAAACCACCCTCCCTACTAAAACAAGCCGCCATCTTGAATCCAAACCACCCTCCCATACAAAACAAGCCGCCATCTTGAAACACACTTTCAGTGCAAGTGCACTCATAGGCCACGCCCCCAACCCCCTCGCTCCGCCCAAATAACCCCCTCGCTCCGCCCCAAATGACGTCAAAAAAGGTTCTCGCGCATGCGCAATTGAGGGGTTTCTGTGACGGATGCGGGCTACCTACTACTTATGTATCTATTATATATGCATCAAAGAACATAGTTTTGGTTTGGTATATCATTCATCCACAATATATATAATTTATTGGTTCTATACAATTGTTTCTGTTAAGAAATGCTTTTCGATCTTTTCCTCTGTATTAACATTCGGCGCTGGATAAGGCTAGTTGTATCTTGTACAAAAGAATGGCAGAAAAATCCAAACGTTTAGTGGTTATTTATTCGATGATGTCAACAGTGCCCGTCTCTGCTATGGTTGCCGTAATGGGCAATTATACTTCTTGGATGGCTGAAGCAAAGAATAGGAAAACAACGTCGCAACCTTTGAGGTCAAGTGAGGTGAAGAATGATAAAAGCAATCTTGACCAATTAGAGATTCGAATAATTTGAAAAAAGAAAAGAGTCGTTCGCTACGAGAGTTCAGGCTGAAATATCTTCATTTTACACGGGATGAGTATATCATTTTTTATACTTTTCTTTGCCGAACCACGCCAATTGCAGATAGCCTGATGAGTTCATATCGACTGATTTGCATAACCATTAAAGTGCATTTGAGGTATTTGTTCACTTAGTAAAATCGGACGGAGCGATGCTTTATAGGTACATGCGTTGATATATCTGAAATGAAATCATATGACACACTGTTTGAGACCTTTTGATATACCGAAACAGCAAAAATGATATATTTGGAATGCCATGGATAACAGTACAACAATTAAAAGCCCATTCTCTGTGGATAATAAAAGGAACACAAGGATTTTCAAGATGGATTTCCGAGCAGCTTCAATGTCAGGCTGTATATCTTACCTTGTCTGTTTACCATATCTTGAGCCGCACTCTGGTAAGATGACCCAATAGACACCAGGGGTATTCTCACTCTGCTGGACCCCCGTACAGCGTCTGCACTGAGTTATTGACATTCTGTGACGAATATGTGAATGAAAATCTGATCGAACCTGGACAATATCCTATATATTCACTGGTGTGTTTTATGCTCTCACTAGTGAAAGTTACAGAACTAATTTCGAAGTATTTCCGGGCTACAAGGTAGGCCAGAGAGGAAACGATGTGAATTTATGCTGCTGTTATAACCTAACCAACATCCATCCATCGAAACACCTCCTTTATTGTCATATTAAATGTCTGTTCATGTTCCTAAAAAAAACGAACTTCTTTGATGTCTAGTCTTCTCTGCATGGCTATGAAAAATAATAATGTAATCGTGTAGCAATGTTTCGAGTTGCGTCTTAGCAACTGAGAAACTAACGTAGAAATACATTTATCGACGGAACTGTACTCCGGTAGGATTCGCGGAAGCTCGGTTCCAACAGCATTTTCATGAAAAAGCTGGTTACACCATGTTTAGTCGTTTACTCCATTAGACGTGCTCGTTGTTCATCCATAAACATCAAACGAGTTCTTTCTTCGCGCTCCCGAGCTAGCGTATCTAATTCCGCATACACCGATTTTATGGGTGGTGTGGATACTTCATAGTCTGAATTTTCAGACAGAAAACAGACTGAATTTTCCATTATTAGTGTCCAGACATATTAAAATGGGATAAAAGTAAACAAAATATTGATATCAAGCACAACAGAACCATTTATTCGTATTACCAGTATCTCTAAAGTGAAATAGTTTTGAACCAAAAGTGTGCCTGTCAGATTCATTGTCAGAATGTTAGGTGGACAATAGATGATGCTTGTGGTACCCCCAAAACTAGATCCATATTCTCTGCTAGCCGAAAGACAACTTGGAGATATTGCAGCATGGACTGATATTTAACCGTTATGTTTGGAAAAGGTATGGTGACCCCCATTTTCATTTTTATATTTCATAAGAAGTATATAAATGATCATATTGTAAAGTGAAGAATCTCTTATTTTGAGAATTAATTTTAATAAGTTTTAAACACGAAAATAGGTTCATTTCCCTACTGATTCAATGGTGCGGGATGCATAAGAGACGCAGTATATCTACAGATATTATGGTGATATCTTAGCACAACAACTTATTACTGCAAGTTTATGCACATTCTGACTTTGAAAAATGATTATGATCTACTCCCATAAAGAACCAATGATGAACCCGAAGTGGCAATCACCCGATATGTTAACCGGCAAAAAAATGTAAACTCAACTTCATACCAAATTGTCGATATAAATCGGCGAATGTTGGTAAGTTATTCTTCGAACGCAATTGCTTCGCGTGTATGCTGTGATGCGTGATCTATAATTCGGTATCATGTATTATTCATTGTTCTATGACACTGTCTATAATAACTTGCTAACTGTGCAATTATTGAGTGTTTTGGCACAGTTGTGTGGAATGTACCGTACATGTGCCAAGTGCAGGTGTTCATTTGGCGATTCTATTCCACAAGTCGGGTGAGGAAAGGGACGTCTGCTTTCATACAAGTCACAATCGAATAAGACAAACAAATAAATTACAAGATGGAACAGGAAATTTAACTGTTCTTTATATCGGGAAATTGATTAACAAAGTGACACAAATAGACCTATGTCAGCCCGACAGAATCAATCCCCATTTGAGATACCACATAAACTCGTCCACTGAAACGCCAACCGAAACGGAAGCATCGTGCCAACATCAGTGGACCAGTTTTTTCAACAAAGGGGAGAAAGGATATCAAAGTTTACCATGTTTTTCAACTTTTCATGATAATCTTTGTTCATAATCAATTTGAATAGTACAAAAGAATAGAAATAATGTGTTCATAAGCGTACTCAATGGTTACTTTACGCACGGTTAGTTCGGGACGGTTTTTTAGGGTGCGCCCTTGCCCTGAAAGATACACTTTCCTAAACTAACCGTGCGTAAAATAAACATTGAGCGCGCCTATGGAAACGTTCTTTCCAAAGTAATCATAATTATAATGCGTTACCTATCTACTTATTATCAATGTGTCCAATGTCTAGTGTGCGTAGATAAAATAATTAATCTGAAGCAGTCGCTTTTGAGCTGCACAGAAGATGGTACGATAAGGCGGGATTTTGGCCTATACGTGGCGCGGTCGAAATCGGAAAAAAATCATGAAATATTTGTGTTTAAGGTAACGGCAAGAGAAAATATATGCTCGATTGCGTTATGACTATAGTTACGAGATGAAATTGAAATCCACAGCATGTGCTATTTCGTGAAAAAAAATTGGTTTAAATCGAGTCTATTAAATACACATTTAGACACGAAGGAACCCTTAGGTCAAAACGCTATTTAACTTGGTCAAGTGCGGTGGCATTATATCTTCATTGCTGGAAAATCCTTTTGGTCAAAGGGTCCTTCGTGTCTAAATGTGTGTTTGAATGACTCAATTTAGACCCTTTTTTCACGAAATAGCACATGCTGTGAATTTTAATTTAATGACATATCTAGAATCATAACGCAATCGAGATAGAACTTTCACATATTGTGTGGACATATTTTCTCTTGCCATTACATTAAAACACAATTATTTTTAAGACATTTTATTTCTTCGATTTCAACCGCACCACGTATAGGGCAAAATCCTGCCTTATCGTACCATCTCCTTTGTTAAACCCGGCCAGGCGGGCTCATTTCAAGGATCGTATAACGTATAAACATGCTCTTCGGTGAAATTTATTATAGCTGATGACAGTGATTTGTCGAGCATCAGCTTTTAAGCGGTAGATGTAAATAGCTTTCTAGGTAGCGACGTAAGATGAATTGGCAATTGACGGGACTGCCTGAAGGAAAATATAAATTCCATCGAATATCTCTGAGAAGTTGTGAATGAGAAGTAATAATTATCGCCGGAGAGGGAGGCGGTCAACCCGAATGAAAACTCGACCCCGTGTGAGTTGTTCATCCGGCTTGGACACCGACCTCGAAGGCGGTAACTGACTTACACAATGGATCTACGTCTGCTGTGAACAGTCCCTCATCAGGACCTTATTGACCGTCTAAGTTCATTAATAGTATCTGTGTTCAAGAAAACTGATCGTAGATATATTAATGTCGGAAGCCATAAAGCATTCTTTAGCTCTACTACATACAAGAGATATCATTCATGGGATGTTTCTTTGTTGATAGAGTTGCTTGAATTTCTCATTAAAAATATCTATGTGAAATTTGGCAACACAATATATCAGCAGCATATAGGTATTCCAATGGGCAATATTTGTGCACCCCTGTTGGCTGACCTGTATCTGTTCTCTTATGAATATGACTATATGCAGGCGCTTTCAAAAACCGATCCATTCAAAGCCCGTTCCTTCTCACTCATCAAACGCTATATGGACGACCTTCTCGCTGTGGATAATCGCTATATAAATGACGCAGTGAAGGATATAAATCCACCTTCACTGGATTTGAAGGAAACTACAGATCGCCCTACAGAGATCTCTATCTCTATAAAAATGAAGCGGGCATTCTCTCTCGTCGCATTCTCTCTCGTCGACTTTATGACAAAAGAGATGATTACAATTTCGACGTCGTAAACTATCCCTTTCTGGATAGTAATATTCCAGTGGGACCTGCATATGGCGTATACATATCTCGCTTAGTAGCATTTGCTAGATCCTGTGTTAAATGTGATGATTTTAACCAACGTCACAAAACATTGTTGCAGAAACTTATAAAACAGGGCTATTCCACCAAGAGCCTCCACTCAAAGTTTCTCAAATTTGGCGATACATATCGCATGCTGATAGCAAAATACGAACGTAGCGTGCAAGATCTATGGCGCTACGTTTCGTAACTTGTGTCTAATTCGCTTAACCCGGGGCTAGGGGCCGTATGAACCCATGTACTTCAAGATCCTCATGGTACTCATATGAACAGTCACAATCAAAGCGTGACTGAGATACATCATTCTTAAGATGACGACTTTACAGCGAATAGTATGGATTAAGAATACTGATCAGCGATACGGATTTGATATTTTGGAACATCATGATATCTTGCCGGCATCATTGCAAACTGTTGACCGTTTCTCTCTTGCAGGAAACTAGTCTATGTTTATGTATACTATGATTGTCTTTTTGAATTTGGTGCTAATACTGTTATATGGAATATGGAATAGATCTTTGGATTATGGACGCGGAAATTCTCTAATGGACGATGGCTGAATTATGAATGACGGACTAGACGATTGTAATCACACGAAATCTTTTTCAACTTCCATCCGAGCTCGGACTCATCGGAAAGATTGATCAATTTCTGCCGATGCTCCACGAGTTCTGTACCTGATTGTATTGAGTTCTTTCCTTTCTGGGTCTTTCCCTCATCGAAGCTGGCATATGCGTCAGAAAGATGATCCAATACTTCCACGTTGTCGGGACTGGACTGGACTTCGTTCCCTTTTCGTTTAAAGGTAACTGGTTTCGCATATTTCAATTCCTCAATTGCGTGGATGGTGTCGCTATGGGAGTTGATCATTTCTTCTTTGAAGTTTTGCATACGCTTAGCTATCAATTCATCCAGGTCATTCAAAAGCTTATTTGTTCCACGTTCCATAGCAGTATCCACTTTTCCTGTCACGACCTCGTCTAAATCGAGCTTCCTCGACTTCCCAGTAGTGTCCGCTGATTTATCCAGCTTGAAAAACGCGACTGAGAAAGTCCCGCTGATTTATCCATCTTGAAAAACGCGACTGAAAAAGTCACACAGCTGAGCAAAAAAGTTAACGTCAGGCTGAGTGTGGCATCAAGGCTGGACTGAGCCAAATGCACCGCATGCGATCGGTCACATGACCAAAATAACCCTAAACTATTGGATAATACTGTTCCACCAAGACAATGATTCCCCGAGTTT
>JAVTVY010035199.1:0-14958 GCA_036873755.1 Hanleya hanleyi | reverse complement strand
CTCGGAGGATAAGCAAGAATGATATGGGAAAAAACATCCATCATCAATCAAGGCGACTTACAGATACCCTTGTCAGTCCACATTCCGCTTTATATCCAACTCTGTGTACTTTCCTTGATGCAGATTGGACTGTTGAGAGTTGACAGCGGAATCTCTGAGTCTACTCTACGTCTTCATTAATCCTCTGTACTTGAGTGCATGTTGCTGACAGTGGACACTCTAGGATGGACGCAGATGACTCAGCTGAGATGATCTAGAAGAAGACGTCATAGCTTTAACCTGAAAAGACACAAGCAAATCTGCAGTAAAGGCAAAGATTAAAAGTCACAATTGTGTCAGGTCATAAACGATAACATGAGAGATGGTGGTTGGCCAACTGACCTATTACTTGTCCTAGGTGACCTTAAATGATCACAGATATGACAATAATTCTCAACAAAAAGAACCCTGCTCGGGATGCAGTGGGTAATTATGGAGTAGTAATAGAAGTTACTTATCTTTTGAATGTCTTCAACTCTGTGATCGTGGATGTGGTGCACAAATCTTACCAACCCGCAGGGACCCAGGCCTGAAGCACTATGAGGTATGCTAAAGTAAGCGATGTACGAATCTGAAGTGCATTAGAGCGCCTTCGTGCATACATGGTGACTTATAACCACTCTCACTGTCCACAAACCGACTGAAGTCAACTCCCTGTACTTTAGTCCCCTGTCGCTGACACTGGGCTGTTGAGAGTCGACAGCGGTTGTACTGAGTCTACTCTACGTCCTCGTCAACCCTCTGTACTTTAGCTGTTGCTGACACTGGAAACCTAAAACAAAACATATTACTCACAACAGTGTCAGTTCTTTGTACGTTGAAACTGAGTTGACCGCAGGTGACTCAGCTGAGATGATCTAGAATAAGGTCATAGCTTCAACCTGAAATGACACAAGCAAATCTGCAGTAAATACAAAGATTAAACTCTCCATTGTGTCAGGATTGATGACTTGAGAGTCAATGGCTGGCAAGCTGACCTATTACTCCTTTCTTAGGCGATCATGTAGTATGTGGACATATAATATGACTGAGAGATGAGATGATACAGCAAGCTGGCTGACTTGCTGCGATGATGAAAAATGCCCCCCCCCCTCTTTTTTGAAAAACTACTTGACCACGTGGTGGGCAGCCACTAGCGGCCCAAGCGTAGTCACTCTATCTGATTGCAGTGACATATCTCTCAGATAGAAATTGGTGAACGTGGAGTTTGTCGTCCAAGCACGGGACTAGACAATGTCATGGAGGGACAAGTTCTTCCATAAAGGCCATGACGTAGCGATGGCACGAATTTCTGAGAAGAAGCAGTAGATAGTAGTGGGGGAGCGTAAATGGCCAAAAGATATGACCACTTTATGGTCTTCTTCAACCACGAAGCAATGGTATTCTTAGTAATGTCACGCACTGCATACGGCCGAAGGGACAAGAATAATAGACGACGAGAGCCCCGACCGGGATCGGTACGAGTGAGATAGAAACGATAACTCTTCTCGCGACTCCACCCATTCGGCCAGCTCATACTAGTACTGGCGTATGGCTTGAACAGGGTATAACCGAAAGGTCGTCTTCAAAGTCATGCACGAAGTCTGATAACGCAGGAATGGAGTACAAACGTAGAGCACACGGACCTAGGCGAACAGACTCATTTTTGGCGATGAACACAGGAATGGGTCGAAAGGGGATGCGAGACCAATCCGCCGCCCAGGTAATAGATGATCTCTCAAGAGCATGAAGTTGAGACACTCTAGACGCCAAAGCAAAAACCGCCAGAAAAACAGTCTTGTAGGCAACAGTTTTTAGAGAAGCGGACTGCAAGGGTTCAAAAGGGCGGACGAATCAGAGCACACAGAACGACACCAATATCCCATTTCGGTAACAGCTGGCGAGTACGGCGAGACCGTAACGCGAAGGCCCGAATGAGCGCAGCGATATTGTCATTTAGACTAATGTCGATGCCGGCAGAAAGACGTGAAACCCTAGCCAAAGTAGATCGATACCCCTCAATGGTGCTGATTTGAAACTTCATAACACGATGAAGGTGAAGGAGGAAGTCAGCTACTAAGGAAATAGAGGCAGAGTCGGGATCGGCATCACGTTCACGGCATCAAGAGACGAAATAGGTCCATTTCACTTGATAGAGCTGCGATGTGGAAGACCGATTGGTAGAAAACATAGTCTTTTTTCTTTTCTTTTTTTTCAAAATTGATGTGAAGTCTGGCAACCAAGACTATTAGCCGGAAATGAACACCCCACATGACGATGTGGCGGGACTGCCAGCAAAAACAGAGGTGGAAATAGAGATGCCAATACCAGCACTAATGGATTGAGGGATGACGTCTGTAATAAGACAGAAGGAACTGCAGTGACCGAACCAGGATACGACCGTAATGACAGAAATGACAAGAGCTACCAGTTGACGACAAAACAACTATAATGCCCACGCCCAAAAACTGGTCCAACGGTCTATACGGGACGAAGCACTTGATGGAGAGAGTCGAAAACCTGTCCCCAAAGTAACGACGAACCCACGGTAATCCCCCCCATAATTCGACCACCGGAAGTGCAACAAAAACTGGTCTATATGTGACCAAAAATCTTGACGGCACCAGCTACCAGGTGTCACACACCGTCACAATATGGCTTTCCTTCAATTAGAATGAAGAATGGGACTGTTACTTTTCCTCGCGTCTGAATAACAGAGTTGAAAAGTGAACTCCCTGATCGAACCACTAGGGGCACCACCGCAAGTAAACCTCGATGTGAAAGACCCAAGATGGAGAAAAACGCCCAGACTATAAAACTGATACAAGGGCGATGCCGACACCGAACGGAAGGACTTGTCACACAAACCGATGACCGACGATGGTGAATCGTAGGAAAAACGCCGAAAAACGAAGATGAATGGGTAAAAGAAGATATGCATCTCGCCTTTAAAGCGATGGGGGTCAACCCCGCGATAAAGAAAAACGCATCAACCGAAACGTCTTTCTTCTTTTTTTTTTTTTTTTTTAGAAAAACACAGAAATCGAGAGACGTGCAGGCAAACAAACGTCGAAGTCTCTATGACAATCAAGAAAAAGATCTAGCAATGGAGACCGAAACTGTCGAACTTGACGACCCTGATAGGGGGTATAAAAGAACAACGTGGTGAACGACGTTATGGCGTACGGGAACGTCTAACAGATGTATGAGAAAGACGTACAGGTGCGAAACGCGAAAGGCGTTGCTTCGGCGAAGTGATTTTCCCAAATTGTAACAAATCAGTTCAATTTATTGTACATATACGCTCACAAAGGAGCAGGGTAAAACCTTAAAAATGTACGAGAAACGACGTTGAAGAGAACAAGAACGACGTTATGGAAAAACAACTGAAGATGAATCTGAAAAACTTTAAAGCCGAAACTGGAAAAATCACAGTGGAGTCCGAAACAAAACAGCCGTAGTATGAGAGACTTGTAATGAGATTTGAAACGCATCTAGGAGAATGAACACATTCCTTGTCCCCAGCGTTAATCGAGAGCGTTACTCAGGTTGGTAGTAACATCCCCGACAATCAACACAAAGAAACTTCCAACGTAAACTAGGAAGATCTTGCATAAATTTTGTTTAAATTCCCCGAAGACCGGAAATACATTTAGATGTCTCTCGCCGGTAGATGAACTATAAGGTCATAAACTTCAGAAAATTGAATTGACCAAACCAAAACAATGTTCAATCTAGAACCGCCCCCTAATTAGAGGACCAAACTGCATATAAGTCCTCAAATGGAATAGATGAAATTATCATCCGGAATAAAAATTAAGATCAATTTTTATACAAATGCTGTAGACCAAAAGATGTTTGGACGAGGCTATCGAGAAAAACATCGCTAAAGAGCAATTTGTGATTCTTCTTACAAGGCTGTAACCGGTAACATACTCGGACGCAAGTAACTTACGAAGAACAAGAAGACCGCCCGATGGAACAAACTTATGCTGTCCCAAGCAGATGATTGAGAAACTTCAGGTTGCTCCTGACACAGACAGGGTAAAGATCAATCCTAAAGATTTCTCGGAGAAATAAACTCACTCAAGCTAATAATAATAAATTTCTCAGAGAGAAGAAAATAAAATTACAGCTCAACCCAATTTGAATTGTACAATTTAATTCAATATACCGATGGGAAAATTTGGTTGTGAAAAATAAATACATCACAATGCAATATTTACTAACAGAAAAATGTGTTCCAAAGAATAGCACAATTTCTTAATAAACATCTCGTGATCTCTTTTGTTGTTCAACACACCCTTGATTACACAAAGAGAGTAATAATGTAGCTCATTAAAATGTAACAAAGAGCCGTAGTGCACAGGTTTGACTTGTGATGACGAAGACAAACGCAACAACAACAACACACAAAAAATCAGACAGAGAAAAAACTCTGCAAGTTCTCTCTTGATCACATGATATCAAATAAACAGAGTAACATTTGATATAACAAGAGACTAAATTTTGGTAGGATCAATGAACTGAATGCACAGAAGAAAAACTACCAAAACTGGGGAAAAACCGAAACACAAGAACAACAACAACACAACGAAAAATTACGGTCTGCAAATTCCCTGCAGAACTTGTAATTCTCCGAAGTTATAATACGTTGAAGCATTTTCATTCCGTGAAGAAAAATCTTTGTTCAATTTCGTACAGTTCAAAACGTAATAAAAATAACCTCCTGAATGAACTGTCTGGAACAAGAACGAGAGAGGCGTTGCATGAAACAAGAGCGACGATCAGAAACACGGGAACGGAGACGTGACGAGTCAACATACGCCGAAAGTGGAGGTTGTAAATCCGTAAACCGAACAAATACAGTCGAGTTCGCACGCCCTTCCATAGAATGAGAGGCTGTTTTCTTTTTAGACAAGATAGCAGAGGAAGATTTAAATCGTAAAGGAGATACAGAACGATTTTTATTCCTATTGTAATAATCAGCCGGAGAAAGACCCAATGACAAAGGAGACGGTGAACTACACGCGGTGAGATCAAATTCTTTTGTCCGTCGGAGACAATGGAGTGTTCCGACCACTGCGACCTGGCCTTTGTCTGCTGAACAAAGAAACCGGTTTCCCAAACAATGCTATACCAGAGAAAGCTAGACTTTCAAGTACACTCTGGTTATCTTCCTGTAGGAAAGGTACCACTAGGGGAAATATTACCAGACACGGAAGAAGGTGCCGGACTTTTCAATTTAGGAGACAAATCCAAAACGGGACCTGTATAATTTTTATGTCTTTCACTAAGGCAATTTCAAAAACGCGTCTATCGACCTCCGATAGATCGAGGTTTTCAGTAGCCTGCCGTAGGTAAGACCTACGTGCTTAAGCATATTTTTTTCCAAGTACATGAATCCCAAAAATTCACACATGTGTTATTTCGATAGCATAATTTATCTTTACACGCGAAACAACGTGTGTGGGCGTCTAAGAACTCGCCCACACGAACGGCAAGACAATTGGGATAGAATACTCAGACATAATACTTCAAGAAAAACTTTTCCGTAAATAGAGTGCAAATTTAACAACAACAACTAGCTGTATGGAACTCCCTGAAGTAACCACTGGAGGTTACAAACGAGAAAAGAGGAAGTGTATAGTGGGAGCTGGCTTATATGTCCTGGCTGAGATGAGAGAGCTCCCCAAAGGGAGATAACTCCCTAGGGAGGTAACTCCCCAGGGGGAGATAGCTTTTGTTTTAAACTTCCGTTTTAACGTTTGTATGGTATGTTCCTGGCGGAATTAAGGCATACATCAAAGCAGGTGTAGGTTTGGGCAATAAATACTGAAGTTTAACGTCGCACCTAACCTTATTGGTCACACGGCGACGATGACCCAAACAAACATACACTAGCAAAACCCTAATCCTAACAAAACCCATTCAAAACTACAAAAAAAAATTGAATTTCGAATAGTTTATCGATATAGTCTGACATGAGAAAATGTTTTGTTTATTATTTTTGCGAGAAAGATTGCCTAAGAAGCAAATTATTTACTTGGTTAGGCCTTTGGAAACACAATAACCCCCAAATGTCAGGCAATATTTTCACCTTACCTTATGCTGGTCTTTGTATCAGTAAATTTACAAATCTCCTGTAGAAAGGATATTTGCCCTGTGAAATAGAAATATTGACATCAGTTACATGCATCTTCTGGTCAGTATTGGCCTATCTGGCCTGGGAGTAGGAAGACGGGAATCCCCCTCCCCATTTCTAAATCTACAGAACAAAAACAAATTGGAAACTGAAATTTTATCAATTTCTAGCTTTATTTTTGTTATTTTGGGATTACACTATCTTAGAATAGCACAAATTCTAGTGCTGAAAAATTGGTCGAGTCCTGTGCCGGATTCGAACCAGAGTCAGGCACCTAAACCACTCGGCCTATGGGCCTCCCAAACCCGGAGGCCCGTTGTCCAAGTGGTTTAGATCGCCGACATACAGTGCTGGCGATTAGGTGCCCGACTCTGGGGTCGCTGGTTCGAATTCCGCATGGGAATCGACCAATTTTTCAGCACTAGAATTTGTGCTATTCTAAGATAGTGTAATTCCAAAATAACGAAAATACTGTTATATGATCACTTTCTAAAGGACAAAAATATAAATTCCTAGCTTATCACTTTGAGGTCATTTAGAATGTACAGCTAAAATGTGAATACTCTGGGTAAAGCGACCAACCTCTAATTGCTGGCCTTATCTTGGGTTCCAATACTTAAATTTCAGGTATTTTGAACCCTGTCAAAACCGACATAATAATCGTAACCGACATAATTATAATAAAAGCAAGTGCCAGTTCTCTCAGCTGATTAGTGAAATGGATCATATGGGCCATCATGCAGAGTCGATTGGATAGTTTGTATATTGCAAGCCCCCATTTACGGACAGGTTTTGTTTAGGAAAGCAAAAAGAACAAAAAAACATGAGATTGATCTAATCAAAACCCCTCAGCTTTCCCCGAGGGGAGCCAATTTTGATAGGCGTCTGATTTACCACTAAATAAATAAGTGTACAAAATTTGGTGGTTGTGTCTCAAGCGGTTTTGCCTAGAATGCGTTAACGGATGGATGGACGGACGGACGTACGTTCGAACATACATGGCAACAGATCCAAATTAAAGTGAGCATCTATTATCTCTCATCTGAACATTTCACTGATATCATCGATATTAAAATAGCTTTGTTCACATGTTTTGACGACGGTGTATATCAGTGGGTTGTTTCACTTACTTGGGTTGTGTAATGTAATGTTTATCACAGATATATATGGGACCAGTTCAGTAAATAGCACTTCAGGGGTCCACCAATGACCTGCAAAAGGAGGGGGGAAAAATCAACATAACTAAACAGTTTAGATAAATCTGTCTCAGAAATCACACATTTGAAAATAGTTCAGGTTAATAGGCATTTAATATTTGAATTAAAATTATTATTAATTTTTTTTAATTATTACATGTATCACTTTTTAAAATTTAAAAAATCTAAATTAAAATTTCTGAACTATTTATTTTACTGAAATTATTCAATTAAAATTATTTAAATCGGGACCAAATTTATTTAAATAATTAATGGGAATATAATTATATCATAATTTATCCCTGAAGATGAGTGTTGATCAGAACTGTACTGTAGAGTACTTATCAATACCAGGATTGTCGGTGTACAGATCATGGTAGATGACAAATCTGTCCTTAGTTTTATTCTAGTCTCATGTCCGACATGTCAACATGATAATTCCATAAACCCAAAAATTCAAATAAACTCGCCTTACCTTTGAAAAAAGATTTGCCAGCTTCTGTGCTACTACGTGCCTGCAAAAAATTAAACACTGGTGAAAACAGCTCTAAACATTCGAAGAAATTAGGTATTACTCTCTTCCATTACTTATAACAAGCAAGACACAGAGTTGTTCTGCAATATGGAATTTAGAATATTACAGGGGTCCTTACATGACAACTAGGAATTATGAAAAAAAAAAAAACTGGTTCACAAAAGATGTATTTTATGACATATTCTATGGTAATTATTTTTACAGTATAATACGATGTTGGCATGCAGAGATGTCGGACATACTGATGGGACTTACCTTCCTGACAGTAGAATACTGTGGTTTATGGAGAGGTTTGAGGTGATGGAAGGAGATGGGGAGGGGGGGGGGGATGTTGTGGTGGACATACTGATGGGCTTACCTTCCTAACAGTAACATACCACTGTGGTTTATGAAGAGGTTTCCAGCCTCTACCTGACCCACTCTTATATCCCATCCTATTAGAATGCATCAGACCCCGTGCGGCCACGGAGGCAGAGTAATCGGCCAAGGTACTTTTAGACTGTCAAAACAAAATAAATTCAGTGATGTCAAATACAAACGTTGAGAAGTAAGATTGTTTTTCAAGCCTGTAGAGTTGATTAACACACATAATGAAGTCAGCAAATTTTTAAAGGTGAAATGCAAAGGATTCATATTTTCCTTTTTTTGTTCTTCGTGGCTGAGGTAATGTTGGAACTTTCAGCCTATTTACTTCCTTTAGTTTTATTTTTTTTTAAATTTGTCTCCTTGTAGATATAGAAGAGTGCTCCAAAGTTGGTATCTCAAGCCCGGCCGATTTCAGACATGAAATCGGCATTGCTTATCTGCCCTTGTTTGATGCTGGTTTATGACATCACATCAGACCACCTGGGCTGATGTCAATACTTGTAACGTTCAGTCTTCGCGAGGTTGGTCTGACGTGACGTCACAATCGAGGAAAGATAAGCGATGATGGTTTAAATATCGGAATTCAGCTGGGCTTGGGTAGCTACTTTTTAGAAGTTTCTAGTAGACAAACTACTTCAAATTAAACCAAGCCAAGCAGATAGATCGATATTTCTATCAATTTTCTATTTATATAAAATATAAAGTTGAGAATCTAAAAACCTTTGCATTTCACCTTTAAGACTGAATAGTTACGAGTTACAGAGGGGCAGCAGTTTGGGCCATGGGTGCCATCAGAGATCATTCAAATCAATAGGTTGATCCGGACAATCGAATTATTAGTGACATCAGTATTTTGAAGTTTGATTTTCTATTGAAATTTTATATCAGAATAAATACTACTAAATAGAAGTATCATGAACCCCACAAAATGCCAGGAGAACTCTGTGGCCTTGGGGATACAGAGTGTGAAATAGAAAAACAATTCTAGTTTCCCATGAGCAACGAGCACATTTAAATGCATTGCATAGTATTCTATAGATAAGGTGTTAAAATGTTGTTAAGGACAGGCGGGTATACTGACCCGAGGACATGGTGATAATGGGTTGATGTATTCAATTGGCTTTTTGGTTCAGGACTAGAAGCACATGTGGTATAAATTTGGAGAGCCTAAAGACAATCTTTCTTGAAATACAAGGAAATAATGAGATTGACGGACAGATGAGTAAGCCAACATACAGGATGACAATACCCCAAGGTCAATAAGGGCTGAGGGATAAAAACAGAATAAAATGTCTGAGACAAAGTGATACTTACTGTCCACACAGAAGTGAGAAAGTCTGCATCACTGAAGTAATGACTACACCTCTCTATGTCAGCGATGTCCGTGAAAAACTCCAGGTGATTTTGGTGTAAATAGGCATTGAAAAAATCTCCCGAGATGTGACACTTCTCGATTACATCCTGAAAAGCAAATGAAAATCATAATTACGAAGACTACTGCGAATTATCAGAAAGCTTGATATAATATAAAGTTGTATAATACAGAGAAACGTGATGATGCACCTAAAAGTACATTGACCCCTCAACCTTAAAAACAGAAGGTTTGTATATGACAACATACAAACGGTTGAATGATAGATATTACGGTAATTTCCCTAATAATTCGCGATGCAGTGATGAAACTCGCAACTTCAAAAATTGGCTACTTTCCAATTAATTGTCGCGCTAATTCCAGAAAAACGCTTGTGTTCGAATTATATATGTTACGCTGATATTCACGGAAGATCCAAAATGGCGAACCGCTTCACCGTGATCGTTGTGATCTATTGATAACCGTGTATTATGTTTGATATCTATATCATAGTTCATTTAAAAGACTCTGGGCCATCCTTAAAATATGTCAGTTGGCATAACCCGCCCGCCCCATCGAAAAGCTACCGACCCAAAAGTTTTTATCACCTATCTGTCGCCGTAAATGTTTTTTTTCTTTTTCTTCAACTTCAAGCATTCCCTGTGTAGTTATTGTCATTAAATTGCGTAGGTCGTGAATTTGTCCGCCAGAGTTGCAAGTTTCAAGAATGAAATACAAAGAAAATATAGTCTACGAAACGAAAGAAAAATCTGCCCTCACGATATGCGTGTTGAAAACTTTTGTGCCTTACTTCCCTATTTTGAAAGTGAACTCTTCCAATTCGATTCGTCGGGAAGCCTTGTGGGATTACAACATCGGGTCAGTGGAAGTTTCCATTACCGCAATAGGGATGATAGCCCGACAGTATTGCGACACGTGCCTGCAGTCAGTGGACCATATTTCCCGGTTAAATCTGTACCGTGATGCCGACGTTTGGTTCATTATCCATCAAACACGAAGTAAAAGGTGAAATGTCCAGCTTGTCAAGGATTGAAAATACATAAAAACTAAACGTCTAAATTCCTGCAACGATGATCGGGTTGTATAGTACATTGACTTGTCTACAACGTCACTCGTGAGATGTCAATGTGACTGACCCAGCGAGGGTGCATATTTTATGTTCGTTCGCTCCATAAAGTTGATTCCTCGTTGATTATAAACTGGATTATCGTGTTGTTGGAAACACTGACGTCTGTCATTTTATTACATGGAAACGTCGTTCTGGATTGGTGAGTGAATAAACCACCAGCATCCATGTCTGTTGACATCTCCCCGTAGCACAAATGAAATACTCAACCATGTCAACTGCTCCCTTTCTGCAGTCAAAATGTATGAGACAGATCATGCACATCTGAAGAAATGAAATAATGGCTCCCTCGACATAGGAGTTGTGCACAAACTAACTATTACGCCGAAGCCCTGACAGGGACAAGCAGAGGGAAACATTTATATCTTTGTCCTTCCATATCATCTGTTTATTAAAGAAAATGAGACATCGAAAATATCGTTCGAATTGCCGTTAATTTTTTTTTCTATTGATCTCGTAGGTGCCTCAAAATGGCCAGTTGACGGGCATTTTCGCCTCCAACCTCCTGCTAATAAGAACCCGGTTAGGGACTTCTGATCATAGTTCTATGATATATGGAGAATTCGCAACCACAAAAAGTGAACTTTTGTATTTTATTTCTGTGTCAACGCGTATCGTTAGTCACGATTTAGTTGTACAGAAATTATTCTGAGTAACATATTCACTTTACTTTCAGCGGCACGAACTCCACGACGAAAACGGGATTGTTCGAATTTATTGTTTCACGAGTATATTGAAAATGCTCCCGTTTTCATTTTATTAGGATGGAAAAAATCACGACGGAAAAAATCGACCATTTTCGAATTAAATTTGGAAGGTGAATTATTAGGGAAATTACCGTAAAGGATTTTGAACACTGGGGATCAGTCTTCGCCGAGATACCAACAGGTACCTAAATATTCTGACATAGCATTCAGGCCAGGGCAATTATGTATTAAAGTAAAGGTTGAGGAAAAAGGGAAATAACTCTGAGTTTGGACAGTTCCTACACATCCACACGGTACTAAGCATGAAGCATTAGTAAGTTTCAAAGTTGTTCAAGTAGACAGAGAGATAAAAAATATGTCATAAAATTTTGAAATAGATAAAGGAAAAAAGCCTACCTACCTATCCTATTTTCAAAATGCATGTAACAGTAAACACACATATTATTTTATTTGGCATAAGTATCTTCAATGCAAGTAACAGAGTTGTCCATCAAACAGAAACTGAGACATTGGACTAGACATAAATTGTTGACAGATGAAGACCGTACATCCCTTCGACCAGACGTACATGCTGATTACAAGACCCCTCAGCCCATCGGGGTAATACAAATTTTTTGGCTCTAAGATTTAGTTCACAGCCAATGAACCCAACCTCCCAGCGACACCAATTGATGATGCTGAGTACACATTAATGTAAATACCCACTCTAAACTTCATATTACAGGGCCATGAGAGAAAAATTTTTGTTGAATGCATAATCAGACTACTCTGGTAAAATACAACCATGTTCTTGGTTAACGAAAAAAAGATGATATTTGCAAGTGTTTCTGTAGTAGGTGACTGTGCTGGTCAACAGAAATTCAGGGGACTTCGCCAGAAATATAAAATCGAAATCCTTGAAGTTCTAAGCTCCATTTAATGCAATTTGGTGCATTTTACAGGAGTAATGAAAAATGTTTCACAGTAGCTTCAATTTCATGTCTCTCCTGAAACAGAACGATCTACATACTTTATCAACTCAAGTTCATCACAAATAGATTTCTCAAGTCAATCAAACCCAAATTCAGATCTTGAAGGATACACAGTCATTTTATGAGATGTTATATCTGTGTTTACTGCGATTGTTTGAGCCAGTACCTCTGGGTTAAACTGTAAAGGGTCTCGATCATGTTCCCTCAGGTGTGCGGGTAGTTTAGGGATATCTGACGAATCTGATGGATCCTCACCTACAAGGATAGAACATTTCAACCGTGACAGATTTTATATTCTGTATGAACGAAGATATATCAAATACCAAACTTGTATGATCTCTATTCAAAATAGGAATTTCTTTTGAGAGATAGCTGTTATTTTGATGTTTTTCAAAATGTGATGCAGAGACATTTTCCTCATTTTTCTGCTTTAACATGTTCAAGGACAGTGATATACAATATATGTATCTAAAAGCCATGTCACATCTCAAAGTGTGAACCTTTGCAACCAAGTCTCACATCAAACTCCAAAACCAAGACCAATTAAAGGGTGATAACTCTGTCAAGAGAGATGACCAATGTTAAACAAGTTGGGTTTTTTTTAAATATGGTCCAAATCAATGCACATGATAAGGACCAGGAAAGAAAATATTATCATTTTGCATAAATATTTTTGATTTCAATGAAGCCTACTTCAATTGTGCATTACATAGTTACGGTTCTGCAGAAAATCTACCGATACTGTATGATACATACATTGGAAGAAAATGAAATAACTTACGTTTGCAGTAGAGTATTTTTCCCAAGGCTCTGAACAAATACATGGATGTGTCTCTTGATCCTATAGCATTCATATCACTGTCTTTAGTGCTGCAGTCTGATTTTCCTGAGTTAAATAATCTGGTTTTCCCCCACTGACTTGAGCCCCTCTTTTCGCACTCGAGGCTTTTGTACTGCGCTTCTTTCCTTTGACGAGATCACCAGTGTCTGTAGGTAAAGGTGGACAGAATAGTAGAATCAAACAGCAATCTAGGTAAACCAAGATGGTAAATCAGGGGAATACCATCTAGACGTAACGCTATGAAAACTTCGTGTGAAATGCTCGCCGATATTCTGCAATATCCCATATTAAGCCAATCACGACAATTTCTGACTTTTCTTTCTGACAATGATTGACGTTTACTTCATGGAGATTAACATCTTCGCGCGGCACAATCTTTTGATATTTCTACCCCCTTACAAATTTAAAGCCAGACTTTTCGACGCTTTGACCTTCACTGTTTACCATGCAGACCGTCTGGAAATGGTCCCATATTTGGATACTGTTTCCCGATGATGTTTAAAAATTAGTCCACATGCTACCGTGTGTAATTACTGTGGGCATGATTTCAACAAGCTAGCCACCTGATTGGCTAACAAATATAGTTTCAAATTCGCATGGGATTTATATATGGCTGAATTCAGATATAATATTCCGTGATATTATATCCGAGTTTACTGAGATTGAATCAAACAGTTAACACTGGATACTTCATACACTGTAATTACTCCCAATCTGATGTGGAAAATATGCACACTGAGCAAGTTGGGTAGAGCCTGCTTTCTAAAATGGAGGTAAAAAAGGTCATTTTTGCTCAATAGCTTTTGATTCCTTCTTAACCAATGCTCCAAAACTTCAGGTGCATTAATCTATCTATTGCTCCATGTCCTAAAATTGATTTGTCATTTGAAGAACCAGTGTTGTTTCAATAGCATGACAGATATTCGGCCTTATTAATAGTTACATTTTAGAGAGCAGGATCGCCCCAACCTGCTGAGGTACTTGAACAGACACTTTTCATATGTGGAGGTAGTTTGCTGGAAGACTGAAAGAAGAACTTTTTTTAGTGTGATAACAATGAGCAGGACGTTCAGCAAATCCTTTAATAATTCAGTAATAGGAAGTAAAAAGTTCCAGCATTAAACCAGGGGTGATCAAATTTATTAGAACAGGAAGTTGACAAAATGGTTCAAAATCATCCATATCATCCATAATTTACTTCTTCAGTATTTTATAAGGGGAGACATGGGTTGACTTTAAGGCGCATATGCTGGATCTCTGGTTCTGCTAGACCTAGGACCGTGACATTTTGTACAGGTGCAGGGATGGATAAAATATGATTGTATGCAAATTTTCAGGGTGGTCACGTGACTAGAACCACACCAGCAGCGCCACCTGGACATTTTCAATAAATGTCACGGGGAAAAATCATTTGACCTGCGTTTTGATTTTTATTGCACAAAAAATTTATATTTTACATTACTGAGCGTGTATGCACATTATTAGAACATTTTTATATGGTATTATGGTGATAGTCATTGATTTACACACAACTACAAAGTTGATAATACTTTTCACTGAAAAAAATTGCCACAAAAGGTTCCCAGGTAACAGCCACATAACATAATTCCCCACTGAAAACCATTTAATAATGTGTGTCCATATCGTAGGAATATTCCCTGAATTTTTCTTGAAGATCCAT
>JAVTVY010035198.1:0-150808 GCA_036873755.1 Hanleya hanleyi | reverse complement strand
CAACTCTAGAATAATTCAACTGATCGACTTCAAACTTGCAGTTTGGCTTCACATCGGTGAGAGGACAGCTGTCATTGCTTTACAGTTACCTGTGTAATCCAAGATGGCCACCATCAGTCATCTTAGATTTTCAGCATTTAGATCTTGTCTGGACAATAACTCTAGAACTATTCAACCAATCTACTTCAAACTTGGGGAGTGCATGGACATTAGTGAGAGGACAGTTGGTATTATGTTTTATGGATGTGCATAATCCAATATGGGTGCCATCTGCTGTATTAGATTATGTTAAGCTCATCAGCGATATATCCATTTTCAAATCATACTCTTCATCAATGATATGAGATATCATCGACCAAAAAAAATCGACCATAGAGGTCCATGGCCCCCGCAGCAGCAGCGCCAGTTATGGTGGATGTAATCCACTATAACTGGTGCTGCTAGCGGCGGACATGGACCTCTATGGTCGATTTTTTTCTTTGCGGAGGCTGTCGACGTTTGGGCATGTCCATGGAATTCAACAAGGCTTCTTACACCATAGGCAACTGTGGCAGAGCATATCGACTGCTTACAAAGTATCCAGGCATGCGATGGAGAGGGGTGATCAGCTCGTCGACCCCTAAATCAGCCACGTCTTGCCACATTTCTAAGAACTCTGGCATTGAATGCATGTGGATATTGAAAAACTCAAAATGTCTTACGAAAGAACTTGATGCTGAAGATCACATACCGTACAGACATGTATCCACATGGGATTACTCGACCTTATTGTCCGTCTTAATCATTTACGGTATCGGTGATCAAGATAACTGATCGACGATATATTAATGTCAGAAGCCATAAAGCATTCTTTAGCTCTACTACATACAAGGGATATCATTCATGGGATGTTTCTTCGTTTACAGAGTTGCTCGAATTTCTCATTAATAATATCTATGTGAAATTTGGCAATACAATATATCAACAGCATATAGGTATATTAGCAGCATATAGGTATTCCAATGGGTACTATTTGTGACCACTTTTTGCTGACCTATATCTGTTCTCTTATGAATACAACTATATGCAGACGCTTTCAAAAATAGATTGTTTTAAAGCCCGTTCCTTCTCATTCACCAAACGCTATATAGACGATCTTCTTGCTGTGGATAATCGCTATATAAATGAAGGAATGAAGGATATATATATCCTCCTTCACTATATTTGATGGAAACTACAGATGGGCCTAGCGGCTCGTCTTATTTAGACCTATATCTTTATAAAAATGAAGCGGGCCTTCTCTCTCGTCGAAATTACGACAAGAGAGATGATTACAATTTCGCCATCGTAAACTATCCCTATCTGGACGGTTATATACCAGAGCGACCTGCATATGGCGTATACATATCTCGCCTAGTAGCATTTGCTAGATCCTGTGTTAAATGTGACGATTTTAATCAACGTCTCAAAACATTATTGCAGAAACTTATAATACAGGGCTATATCATCAAGCTCCTCCACTCGAAGTTTTTTTTTCAAATTTGGCAATACGTATCGCATGGTGATACGAGCGTAGCGTGCAAGATCTATGGCGGTACGTTTCGTAACTTGTGTCTAATTCCGCTTAACCCGGGGCTAGGGGCCGTACGAACCTATGTGTTTCAAGATCTGCATAGTGTTCATATGAACAGTCACAATCAAAGCGTGACTGCGATACCAAAACTTTCTTTGATATAGTAAGAATCATGTCACGATATATAATACTCCTTGATTTCTAAACGTAGTAGACCCACTGGTGTGTTTACGACGGGGCGTGGTGGCCCATGGCCCTGTACTGGAGGATGAGCGAACCTTTTTTATAGCATATGACACATTTGGATGAGATGTCTTATTTACAGCATTGTCCTCGCAGTAAATACTGTTTCATAGCTGGCTTGTCTGTCATTTGTCATTCCCTCAATTTTGCTAGTTGAGCTAGCATCTAGAACATGTATACCTTATTTAATATAAAGTGAGCAAGGTTTGACGAGACAATGTTTCATCGCCTGACGTAATCATGATCCTGTGTTGGATATTGAGACTGTCTATAGTTACAATCAGTGGTTCAGTATATATTTGTACCCGGTGTGAAACATTTGCTTGTCATTTCTCATCACATCGCCATGAAGAATCGAAATCTACGCATTGGATTGGATTATATGGGTTATAAGACATACGTTCGGTTACCATTGTACGAGCTTTTTTCAGCATTTGATGTAAATTGACAGAATCTTAGTGTTTCGTCGAAGAAAATTCATATTACCGTTAATCGATTAAAAGCTTCGGTTGCTTCAGACTTTCTTTAAAATCAAATCCGTCATATTTAATAATTTTTGACGGTAAGAACACTGAACGGCGCATTTAAGACGAAGCGTGTAGATGTGCATCCACGACCAGTCGTATCCGATATTTACAACGAACGTTGTTCTAAATTGTACCTTCGTCTCCATGCCAGTTCCTGTTAGTCTGCCATTTTGCTGTTCATTGAGGCTGTCTCACACTTAAACACCTTTCGACTCCCAGATCCGTATGTAGGTTTGATTTCGACGGAGATGTTCCATTAACGCTCAAATACACAATTCAATCAGTCTAATTTCTTATCAACCTGTCTTTAGTATTTATGCAATATGGCAATCAAGTACGCTGAGAATTTTATAGAATGAATCCTGGACATTACAGTAGTTGTCACACAAAATCTGCTCCATATTATCTTCATATTAATCGCCCCCACTCACACAGATTTGAACTCGACCAATGTTCATATGAAATATGTAATAAAAGTGAGCCATTTTAATGTTGTACCCCAGCCCTCACACTCACACACAAACACACACTTTGAGTTCTGCTTTTCGTATGCAATTGGGTCTACGATAGCCAGTGTCAGAGCTTAAAGCGCACTCTTGAAACTTTTACTATTTGATAATCGGAGTATTCTATTCTAATATGGCTGATGCCGGTGTTAGGGGTCATTCCAGACGTCCATATGAACAGCGTGAATGAGATATATTATCATCTCTCCATCTTTATATGTTTCGGTTAATTGTTATCTGAATATGGTGAGATTATGATGGTGTACGTTTAACCCCCGAGGCTTCTGTACAAATCAATGTAATTGTAGTTCGTGGCTGTGGTTAACATAGTATAGAGTGAAGCGCTTGGTCGACGTCGGGCCACACACGATTATAGCATTCCACAAATTGGATGCTCTTATGTTTTCATGAGAAACGACTGCGCCGGATCCGCCGCCGCCGCGACTTTAAACATGAATATCACTGAAACCGTTAAATATTTTCGGGTCAAACTTTGTGTGCTATCTCCTTAGGCCTGAGAAATTTGCCTGGTTGTGTTTCGATAGCCGCTGTTCACCACTAGGTGGCGTTGTAGTCAGAGCATAGGTAAAGCTTTCTCTGACGATTTCGTCTGAACGACTTAATTGTTTGATTTCTATGAATTTTATTACAATGGTCTTGAAGGATAGGCAATGTGCTGGAAAGGTTTTGGTGTAACTGGCATAATTATAAAGGCACGTTTTTGCGTTTCAATAAAAGAAGTTCCTTTGTGAAACAAAAATTCACCAGTCGCCTGGAGAAATATTTGAAAATTGTTCTATTCTATGCTTGGCATAAATGTAGGATTGCCGACATGATAATTTCTTTTGGTGTGAACCAAATTGCTATCTGAATGAAAAATCTCGATTATCTGACTTAACGTCAAAACCTCCATAACCATTATCACGATTCAAGTTTTTTCCATTGAACTCTTATATGCCATCTCCCTAGGGCTTCACATTTCCTCTGCTTGTTTTTCGTGGTATTTGGTCATCACTAGGTGGCGCTATAGACATGAATGCAGGTAAACATGAGTAACATCATATCTTCTAAACAACGTGTTTAATTTCCATGAAATTTGGGTATGATGATATTGCAAGATAGGCAAAGAACTGACAAGATTTTGGTGGTGTTGGGGAAATCATGGAGGCGCGTTTTTGCATCTCAAAATTATTTTTTTTTTACAAAAATGGAAATTTACTTCTTCGAATCAGGGAAAAGTAATTCGAGTTTGCTGAACATAAATATAACATTCCCAGTGTTAAATTCACATCCCTTGTAAGCCAAATGGCCATTTTTTGTAATACATGAAATTCTCATGACTTGAGTCAAATATCTCCATTCCCCAGGCCAAATCTGATGGTTTTGCTTCATCATGTAGTTTCGTGATATTGTTCATCATTGGGCGGCACTATAGACAGTAAACTTATATAGCACAATTTATTGGTATTTCATGAAGTTTATTGTCAGTCAGACAAAGGCTTTCAAAGGACTGAAAGTTTTTTTTAATTGAAATTGAAGGGCGACCTCCCACACGGATTTGCAGCCCATCAACATAATGCATAATTTATATCTCATTATACATCCTTTTTTACAATTCCAAATTTTATTAACATTATGGTTAAAAAATGGATTGAAAGGACATACATAACTAAAGTGCAGTCAGAGAAAATATACTGACATCAGTATGGTGTGATACTGTATGGAGAATTGCAAGGATTCAAGTGAACTTGTATTCAGGGTATTTTCGTCAAATAGACATACTGTAACACTGAATATTCCCCTTTTGCCTTGCAGGCCATCATATTGTATGTATCCAGTGTGGTAGTTGACTTATTGCATAATGCACTTTACATAAGTGGACTAGTAGACTGCTTGTGTCAACAAAGTAAACACTTCCTTTCTAGAGGCAGTGCTACTTCTCTCTGTCTACAATACTGATATAGTAATTTGTCGGCATTGTTACAGATAGAAAACAACAGCCTAATTATACAATCAGGAATGAAAAGGGGGTTAAAATGTTTATGTTCAAACTTTCGTAGGAAAAATAAAAGTGGCAACTTGAAATTTTATTTTTATTCGATTTTTTTATGTCGGTGGGCCCATGAAACACAAAATAAAGTTTTGCCTCACGCTGGGTTTCGCCCATTGGTAAAGAAATCCTTTCTCAGAGGCAGCCGCACTACTACCGGGGATGATTCCTGATTGCTTTATCCCCCAGGGGTATGTAACCGACCCTCTATCCCATCCTAAAAACAATTGCCACACCTAATATTTTGGCGGCTATGGATTTAATATACTTATATAACTCTCTCCATATTTATGTTTGTATATACTCTGATAAAATGGTGAATAATCAATCAATCAACCAATCAATATGGTATCTGATATTCGGGTGTATCTGGTCGATATACGGATTTATCTTGACTGGTTGACACATATAAGTGGTATCTGTGGTATGCGGTTGATAGGCTATGAGGCTATGACCCTGCCATAGTGGTTCCTCCTCGGTGCCTACTACCAAATTGGACATTTATTAACCCTACCTGGCCTGGGGGGCCATTCTGCGCTATCTCCGGAACGACGAAAAATGAAGTGCTGAAACTCCGGGACTTTATAGTTTATCATATTGGGGTCATTTTGAGCCCATTTGCATAACCCCCTGAACAGAGGATCATGGGTAAATTCAAGATGGCGGCCACGTGGGGTACCAGAAAAGTGATGTTTTTGTCACATTTCTTCAAAATTTCTGCTTTTCCGCGATGAAAAGTGGGCAAAAACTATTTTATTTCACATCACATTAATATTTACTAATTTATCATGCAGTTTTTGCGGAGAATTTGCATAAATAAAAAATTCGGAAAATCCGACCGGAAAATCGACCAAAAAATGCCATTTTTGCAAATGACGTCACTGTGACGTCATCAAAGCGGCCATCTTAGATTTTTTTACATTTTCTGGTAGAGCTTGACCCAAGGGTATAGTGTGGTAAGTTTCAGCTCCCTAGCTCAAGGGATAAGAAAAATAATTAGGGGGGGGGGGGCCATTTCGGCCCCCCCCCAGGCCTGGACAGGTCCCAAAAAGCCCAGGCCAGATAGGGTTAATGAACGGTGAGAGAAGAAAGAATGATCCAGGATACAATGTCCCTTTTCATGTGTTTCTCTTTTCGAAAAACTCTCTTACTTGAGTTGCTAGTCAGGAAATAATTTCTTCCTACCGGACATTGTTTCCTTTTACGCATGCGTAGGAGATATATCCTCAGGAGACTGGATGCCACTCCACAGGGTTCAGTATGTGTAATACTAGCGTTTGTATGGTATATACATAGAAACTTGTACTGTGCCTCCTTATTCTCTCCTCACACACACATTACTGATATCTGATACAGATCTACACGTTACAGACCCAGCGCTGGTTTGGTCACATATATTAATTTGACTAAAACAAGAACACAATGTCGATACGTTAGTAGCGACGGTGGAATCTTGGATGTACGTTGTAGGGGACGCAACCCGATTCATGTTCACCAATTGATTTATTTCTTGTCATGCCTTACCTCCCTCCAGTCTGCAGGTTATTTGCTTTATCTCTTACCGTTAGATTAACATTAAAGTAAGTTACAGTAATTTCAAATCAAGCTTGTTTTACTATACGCGAGAAAGAACACATCGGACACAATACCGCAACTTGATAGTCGTATAGTCTATAGTCGAATTAAGACGGAAATGTTCTGGCTTTCATAAGACCACTCTAAACCGATTTTTGTAAATGAAAAATCTAAATTGCCGAAGAGATATAGGATTGCCATAATCTTATTCTGAGAACTTGGGCATTTATCGAGCATTCATAATGTTTTACAATGCGCTTTGATGATGACTCGAGGCGATTTAGCAATACTATGGATAGACAAATAATGGAATAGATAATATTTTATAATAATTATATTTCGGCCTACTGCTGACCGACAATCATTTCTACTTTCTGAAAGAAAAACTGGATATAATGAGTCTGAATTCATTCTAGGCCTAGCATTTTGGTTTTGGGTTGCATCGCACTAACATTGTGTGTGCACTGGCTATCTGCATGCCATTTATCATGGAATATGGTAATCCCAATACTTTAGGAAATATGGCTACCGTGACAACCAGTAACCACTGTTTCCTTCCAGACTCTTATATAGTTAGAGGAATTTATTAAATTGAATATAAATACTCAATAATTGAAATTTCATAAGGTATAGAAGTTACAAAACCCTTAATACCTGGTTGCTTATGGTCACCATATTCCAGGGGGAAAACACAATTTAAACATAAAGTAGTGTACAGTGTAATGATACAAATGAACAAGTTTCAAAGAGGTTAGACCTGTGCATGTCATAGGAGTGGAAATAAAATTAGCTGATTACCTCAAGTTTTCTTGGTGACATCATCGATCTCATTACAACGACATTCCAATATCTCTGCGACCGTTTGGAGTATTGACGTCCATAAACCATTTGGGTTCCTCTTTGGGGGGAATATGAACAGTTTGATAAATGAGCTTGGTGCTGTTCTCTCCATGAAAATATCCAACGGAGAAATTCAGCAGATACTACGGAATTGTTAGTGTGAAGCACTACATTTTTGTGTAAGGAGATATGTTAGCTTTAAATGTCTCTTGTAGGGAGAGGATTCCTATAAAAAATGTATTGTTTTATACAAGAGCTGTCCGTAGGCGTTGCAATGAATCTGAACTACTGAGCCTGTCCATAATGAACATCACGCTGACGGACAGTAATCTCATCGTAAACTTGTTTTGCCAGCTTGATATTCAGCTGTTACTTCAAGTTCGAATTTACTTTTACATTTCAGTCGACAGATCAACCACACGTGAACCATGAGACCATGACTAGAGAATATCCCAGGTTTCCTGATATCCACGACTTAGATCAAGATCAGCTTCACCCTCGAACTGTGTTGGTAAGAACATTTGATTATAACGTCACGGGGATCACATTTGGACCAGTTCTTGCATGTTTTCATGCTGGAATTTAGTGACGATTTAAAACTAGTAGACGTAACATATCGTCATGCTGGGAAATTGTTATGTTTTATGACGTGCATGTAACTTTTTGTTTGGCGACTAAGAATGTTCAGTGGCTAGTTGTCCGACTCCTGTATTCTAATCTTGCTGGGATATTTTCCGCCGCATTTACAGCGACATTTACTAACGGGCACTTATCCTGACAGAAAGGGTGTTGGATGGGACACTAATTCCCAGAACATTCTTAACCATCACATTGGTATTTTACTATTGCAAGTTTAAATGTGACATTTCGACATTTACTATAGACAGTGACACTCGATAGCATGGTTTTCTAGGACACTTTTGACAATGTCTGTATGTGTTATAATTATTACTGTTACAATTAACACGTAACAATAATAATATCTTTGTTTTGCATTACAAGCGTCTGGTCCGCCATTCATAATTCAGCCGTGATCCATTAAAGAATATCCGCGTCCATAATCCAAAGACCTTTTTCATATTCCATGTAACAGCATTAACATCAAATTCAAAAAGACAATCATAGTGTACATAAACGCAGGCTAGTTTCCTGCAAGAGAGAAGCGGTCAACAGTTTTCAATGATGCCGGCAAGACATCATGATGTTCCAAAAATATCAAATATTAGTATTTTTAATCCATATCATATTGTAAAGTTGTCATCTAGAGAAGGGTGTATCTCAGTCACGCTTTGATAAAGTCCATATACTTTAATATTCAAGAACGCTTAAACCTAATAGTCAACAACGGTCGATGGAACCCCTTGTTGTGACACGTGACACTATATCTAATGACGATGTACTTAATTATTTCCGGATGTATAGAGGAGTATGGGGGTTTGACATTCTTGGCTTGATTGCTTCAGGAGACCTCAGTTATGACATATTGATGCACTGTACGTGACACATTGATAATCCATACGGCACAAGTATGTGAAACTTCGATATTTTAGCCACTATACGCAGGTGTAAAAATAGTTGAGGACGTAACCAGACTTAACTGAGATCGTTGACATTTTAGGCAGTATCGGTCTATTTTTCAGCACGTACGTGGTTGTGACTTATATCCTGTATATAAACATACCACATCAGCCAAAACCTATGTGATACTTTCTCATTTCAGGACGTCACACCGTACATGAATCCCTGTCCATACACAGTACATCCCGATACTTCAGTGCCCAAGGTGTTCAGTCTTTTCCGAAGTATGGGGTTGAGACATTTACCCGTGGTTGATCATGAGGGAGAGGTAAGCGATGTCATTATACTTGGCTATGTTTGTTAATATGAGCAACTCAGAACTGAAAAAAATATTTCAGTAATACTAACGTGATGATAGATATAATCGAGAAGTAAAACATCTGCGAATATACTCTAAAGCCTTCCGTGAGATACTCTTAACACTCAAATCTCTGTGGGACCTGGAGTACCCCCTGATATAAGACACCCTACTGAATCGACAAGTATGATTATAGGTAAACACCGCCGGTCACGTGTCAAATCACAGTCAATGGTGGGTTTTTCGGCGCTTTCGTTATCAAGCGCGGGCGTGTGTCTGACCAGACGACACTGACCACAGCCGAAAATGAACGATTTTCAGCATATCGATGACAGATATGGTTACTGGTGTCCAGTCATTTTTTGATGGAGAGATATCGTACTATATTGTCACCAAATGTAGGGTTATTACTATTTCAAGTTAACAAAAATTTTAAACATTTTTGCGGCGAGAGGTGTTTTTAGGTGTTGGTGGACAGTCCATGGTAGGTATTAGCATCGAATTATAGTGTGAGGAAATGAGCACAAAATGAACACGTGGGAACTTACTACCTGCCTCATGTATCACTGACTCATTGATCTCTCGATTCCTTTCACTTGTGTGTGTTTAAGAGGAATATGAACCATGAATAGTTTATTCTCTGTCTGTCTGATATTACGACAGTCCATGGTATCATCATCGGATCGATCGATAGTCCATGGTAGGTCAAAATACGGTCAGTTCGAACTGACGTGAACCGTGTAACCTTGGCCAATGATTCGCCAAATGGACTGTTGCCAAGACAAACGGTAGCTACCATGGACTGTCGACATATCTGATATACAATCATATGTTGTCTCATTATAACATTGCAGCTGTTATCCGGCTTCAATGTGAAGTGATCCAATCTACAGTTCATGGTCGCATGACAAATGGACTGGTGCATTCACCTATAATCATACTTGTCGATTCAGTAGGGTGTTAGATGTTTGGTTCATTTTACCACAACCGCTCGTAAATACATAAGTTATATATGTGTGAACGGGTCGCGATTGTGACTTTTCCGATAAAGTAATAATTGTATTCTTACATTTAGTTCAACGGATTTATTGCTCGTAGAAAACAGTTTTATTGAAAATTAGTCATTTTTGAATAATCACTTTTTGGCGTGTCTAATTTTACCTAATATTTTCAAATACTGGGTTCATGTTTGACCACGCTTTCAAGAGGAGAAGATTTGAACAAGAGCTCTTCAAGCAATTCTCAATTCGTATTTCACGGAACATTTTGACCGCACATGTCCAAGTGATGTTTGAAAGGAGCCTTATTGTAACTCTTTTGTGCGCTTTGGTAATAAATATTACCTCCGCAGTATGTTTCTTCAAAATATTTCGAGCAGTAGGATATCCGTAGATTATCAGGTTTCAAACAAATCGTTCCGCGCCATTTTGGTTTCTATAAGATGTAGAGAGATGCCCATACGTACATTATGATACACGGGCACAAAAAACCGAACTATTTTTCCTTCGATATTGGCCATTTCAAGTACGTTTTTATTTGAAGTGCAGTTTTCAAGGGAGGTCCGATCTACCTTAAACTCACAGTGCGATTTGGTGTGAAAGTAAAGTTTGATGCATGTAAAAATTTGAGTCAAGAGAGGTTTTCAAGTACCTCAAGTGAGGTTTCATGAAATGTCCCAGTTTTTGTTAGGTTTCCCTCTGGTGCATAACGAGAAAGCTTCATGGGATGCTGTAGATAATAACAATCTTCACGAGTTCCAAAAAACGGTAGGATATATTCATCTGAGTAGCCAGAAACGTTTGATCAGGCGATGTAGAATTGGTCATATCCGATTAACTCACGAAAATTTGCTGAAAAAGGAACCAGCCCCAAAGTGTATTCCATGCCATGAAGATCTCACAGTGAAAAATATTCTGATCGACTGTGTAGATTTTAAAATTGTAAGATATTCTTCTAATATCAAGCAGCTACTTTAGATGATCTTTTTAGTCTGATAAAAGAAGACTGTATTTTAGGTTATTTGAGAGAAATCGGGTTGTTGCATAAGTTTTAATGTATGTACATGTTTTGGTGTGTTGTGTTGCTATATAGCTGAAATATTGCTGAACGCGACGTTAAAACTTAATTCTCTCTCTCTCTCTGATGTATAATGAAATCCACTGGCTTTATAAAACCTGGTTCAAGTCGTCTATACCGATATTTACGGTATTATTGTGTTTGTCTATTCAACAGATTGTGGGAATTCTTACTCGACACAACTTAACACACGAATATCTGGAGGAACGTCATAAACTGATACACCAGGAGAGAAGATAACATCAACACAGTCCAATCTTACAGAGACACGCCAATCTTACAGAAACATTCCAATCTTACAGAGACACCCCAATCTTACAGAGACACTCCAATCTTACAGAAACACTTCAATCTTACAGAGACACTCCAATCTTACAGAGACACTTCAATCTTACAGAAACATTCCAATCTTACAGAGACACTCCAATCTTACAGAGACACTCCAATCTTACAGAGACAATTCAATCTTACAGAGACACTCCAAAACTCCAATCTTACAGAGACACTCCAATCTTACAGAGACACTCCAATCTTACAGAGACAATCCAATCTTACATAGACACTCCAATCTTACAGAGACACTCCAAAACTCCAATCTTACAGAGACACTCCAATCTTTCAGAGACCACTTGTCTTCGTGAAGAATAAAGATTAAATACATCTCGTTTCGATAATAGAACTGCCTTTTTCTTCAACATGAACCCAAACACTTTCAACCTTTTGTTTTGAACACTGTTTTATATGATAAGATTACTTGCTCGTTTATTTTTATTTCCAAATTCGTTCTCCGCCCTTTAGAGGCTATCGCCTAATGCATCAGCGGGTGTGTGGGTATCCAACTGTAGCGGCACGGTCCTATTTTCTGTAAAGGCAGAGAGGGGATAGCTCGGCTTTACACTTTTGGAGAGAAGGATCACACAATATAAGATATCTTCTATGGTATTTATCTTTTCCTGTCATTTGTGATTTATTTAATATTTTGTGAAATGCCTTCTATTCAAGTGCTGGTGATATAAACGTGAATGCGTTTTGTGTATCATTGTATGTGCAGTACACGTCATCCTCGTAGGGGCTCACACGACAAAACTGGCTATGAATATTCAGTACGTTCAGTAAAAACCATCGACGTTTAAGATTTCTCTTGTCAATAATCCATCCTCCTTGTTCACTTGACTCGAGTTAAATTCTGCACTAACTCAAATTTCAGTTATCTGACGACAAAAACTCACACTTCATATTCAATCTTCCTACACTTTTGATTTGAGGTTATTTCCTATTTTCAACATGCAATTATTCTCTCATTTGCGGTCCAAGTTGTGCAAATCACAAAGAAGGCTTTGTGTTTGTGCTGTTACAGCCGGAAAACTTCGACCTTGGAATAATGCCATATATTCGGCTATCTATCGTTTGGAGGTGGCATCCCCTCAGTGTTAAAATTCCTCCACTTGCAACCGTTCAATAATTGCTACTTGGAAATATGTACAAATTATCTGTTATATGTAAATCTTATTTTCAATCGACAATAGGGGTATATATACATTTGTGGTAATAATTTGTGTCTTAGTGTGCGCGCGTATACTTTATAAAGATTTCATCACAGACAACATTAATTCTGATGCTAAGGCAGCCGTAGACTATAAGTTTGGCCCGACTGGTGTCCCCTACAGTTGTTTTAGACTTGTATTCGTGCTTATATGAGGAAGCTGTTTCAGTTTCACTCTTCACGAGATACTCAGGTTGACAACAAACATTATGAGTTTAAACCAATACACGGGTTGGTCAGGGAACGCATTCAGTAGCAGTCAGAAACTTCTTGGTCAGACTATAATCGGACGTTTTTAAATAGCTCATTTAAGACTGACGCGTGAATATTTACTGAAGCATAAAGATGATCCGATGGGTATCCATGCAATTCAAACTCACCGTCAAACATTTTTAATGAATTATATAGATTTGGTGATCGTAAGAGCTTCTTTTTATCGAACAGCTATTGTGGTTTGGAAGATATTTTCGGTCGTGGTAAAGAAGATTTAATTCTAAATTATTTATTATCGGTTTGGTAATAAATCAGAATGTGCATTCAACATTTTTTATACGTTTTATCTTTTATTGCACTGTAAGCTGGCTATCGTTATTACTGTGAAGACTGGGCTATCAGTAGTTTCCTTAATAATGTGGGATATCGTATAACTGACGTCATCCCTATTCTAGAAATGGTATTTGTGTATGCATTGGTGAAACTGAATTTCATGGAATCGGAGGGAAAATTTTGAATTTCTCTGACTGATATTCTTGTTTTTATTACTGTGCATATGAACCTCACTGTTTTCGAATATGAAAGCTATGATACCTTAACATGCTTCGGCGCTGGAAACAGCGCAGTTGAGAGTTAAACATTTTCTCCAATTTTGAGGGAGAGTATTTTTATTTAGAGTATGATGTATCTCAGTCAGCGCCGAATTCCTGAATAATTTACATTTATGGCAATATTGACAATCATATCTGGTTAAATCCCTACATGTATTTAAATCTAGAGTTCTGTATTTCGGCAAGAAGTACTTTAATTCAAGTGTTAAAATCTGAGAAACATATTACTAGGTATTGCCGACTTATAGATTTCGAGTAATGCGCGCGTGCTCCTACATGTGACTTTTTTTGACATACATTTGCATTTTTCTCTGCTTTGGGAAAGCGAAACGCAGACAATCTCTCTGAGCAGCATGTTATTAGGCTATTGTTGAAACCAAACTCCAATTTCCGAACGCCTGCCTCTTCAGTATTCGTCGCAACAAAGGCAGAAGAAAACTAAAAGTAACAGCATTAGTGAGTATGCCCCCTTTGGAGAAGCATGTGGATTAATTATCACTGAAGGTGATAAGTGCCACCTCCTAAAGAGTAAAAGTTGATCATGAAATAGTATTGTAGTGGATAATCATTACTGGTATTTTTTTTAAGATGTATGGAGGATATTTGGGGTAGGCACATGCTTGGAATATGCCTGTCCACCAGCTGACAGCTGACGTTGCACGGAAAAATTTGTGGTATTGCATTGGGGTATGGCAAGATCTTGACTTTTGTTTTGCATTTCTAATGGGTTGAGGGTAGCTGTTCTGGAAGTATAATACCCTCATACCTTGTACAAATGTGAAGAAGTTATGCTGACTATGAACGATGGCTATGTTTGTTGATGATTTATTGCAGTTATACATATTACAGTAGTTAAACATATGTTATGAAAGGAGGATGTAGAGAGGTAGGAGAATTTTAAAGATATATATATACTCACATTCCTAGTATGGATATGCCGAGGTAACGATACTGTGATTTGAGAAATAGGTTGGATACACTGAGGATTGAATGGGCTGGATGGAAGCACTGACAAAGACTAAGTCCAGAGTAGAACCACTTATATGGGTTGGGTGGTTGATGATTTGATTGTAGCCTGGTAGTGACGATATGAGAGTATGGTACATAGTAGAGTCTTTATTGATATTCATGTCACCAGGGATTATGTTGGGACTTTGTCCTTATAATAATAATAATAATAATAATAACTTTATTTCCTCTGGGTAACTTAATTAGCATACAAGCTAGTCTTCCTTAAGGCTCAGGTAGAGTTAGTAAAATTTAGTAAAACAAATATATATATAAAAATATGGACACATACATACATGCATACCTACATACATTAACACAATCTAAAATCTATTACAAACGCACAATTGTAAATTGCACGCATAATATGATATTTTATGAACAATTGTCAGTTGTAAAAAAACTGAATGCGTTTCTAAAATCTTATATCCTCTAAAATTTTTGATTTCAATAGTTGCCGTTTAAAAGTTATGATGCTATCACAGTTTCGAATTTCTACTGGTAAAGAATTCTAAATTTTTGCACCCGAAAATTGGAAACTTTTACGAAAAAGTTCACAACGCAGGCATGCCAAAACTAAATCGCCACGTCCACCAGCCCTAGTTCTGGTGGGAACCTTCTGAAATAAGCCTAAAATATAATCGGGCGATAATCCACGGTCAACTTTATACATGATAACGGCTTTGTGAAAGTTAATCCTTTGTTTCACGGAAATCCATCGTAAGTCTTTGAAAAGTTCCGAGGCCGGTGTTCGAGGTGGGGCTTTAAGCATAATTCTTGCTGACCGCTTTTGTAATTTTACCAGTCTGTTGATTGTCCCAGCGTCTGCATTACCCCAAATGACGTCACAATAATCAAAATTTGGCAAAATGATTGCGTTATCAAGCATTTTTAAAGTATCTAAAGGAACATTATCTCTTAATTTATACAAGTAAAGTTTTCGCCAGATCTTATTACACAATATGGTCATGTGAGGCTGAAACGTGAGTTCTGTGTCAGATGTTACACCAAGTACTTTTGCTTCGTGTACTCTCCTATTGGTGCTCCATCAATATAGATAGAGATACCAGATACATCCAGTACTCGTTGTCGCGTACGTATAATCATATAAACTGTTTTTAATGCATTCAATATAAGTTTGTTTCTCTTCATCCACACTGATAATCTATCAAGATCAGACTGCACTTTATAGACAGCCGTTTGTAACGACTTATCAGAAACGTGTATACTGGTGTCATCAGCAAGCATATTAACAGACGAATGCTGTGTAGACACAGGTAAGTCATTGACGAATATTAGAAACATCAGAGGGCCAAGAATAGATCCTTGCGGTATGCCAATATTTATGGATTCAGATTCTGTGACAGATGTTTTGATAGAAACACATTGTCTCCTATCTGAAAGATAAGATTCAAACCAACAATATAGCTTACCTCTAACTCCAGCGGCATACAGTTTCTTTAGAAGGATGGAATGGTCTACCGTATCAAAGGCTATTTTAAGGTCTATAAAGACCGCTAGACAGACTTTACCACTATCGAGACTTTGAAGAAACTCGTCGTACAATTTCATTAAGGCCGTAGCAGTTGAAAGACCCTGGCGAAAGCCAGACTGACATGACGTAAACCATTTCTTGGATTCTAAGAAACTGTATACGCTGTTATGAACTGAGCTTTCAATAACTTTGCTAACTATCGAAAGAACTGAGATTGGACGGTAGTTGCTCAAATCGGTTTTTGCTCCTGACTTATACAGTGGGAAAACCTTAGCGGTCTTCCAGTCAGTTGGAACAATTCCTGTTCGCAACGATGTGTTATGACATATGTTAACGATGTGTTAAAGATATATATGTCCTTGCAGCATGGTTGACAAATCAGTAATGAAGTTCTTGTCTGACGTAGATGGTGACCTGTATATCAGTACAATCGTCTTCGTAGAGCTTGATGGTGAGGCAAAAGAAATCTGTAATATCTCCATGTGACCGTGGAAAGTCATCTTAAATGAGATGATCTCCAGTGATGATTTAACACAGATAACGCGTCCATGATAATTGACTTGGGGGTCATATGGGAGGAATTTGTAATTCCAGCCTGGTCTCTCCATGGAGGAAGATTCATTTCTGTAGAAATGTGCTTCTAATAAACACAGAATATCAAGGTTTTGCATGATAGGATGTTGTAATATGTCTGCAAAGTGAAGTCTTCCAGAGGGCCCATTTATCATTCCAATCATCAGGGGAAGTAACCCAAGTTAGATCTATTTTCTACACAGAACAACCCTGCTTATCTTCCCTGTGACTTACAATTGAAAGCGTCAACGCGTTGGATGTTTCTCACCCGGAAACTCCATCTGGTAATGTTAATGTTAATGTTAATGTATTAACCCAGTGTATGACCATTTAACGCCAAGTGGTGGCGCCACCTGCAAGCGGATTTTCTCGAAACGCAATCCCATTCAAGGTCTTATGGCTGTACACCAGTGAGAAAAATTTCATGTCAAAGCATCAAACCACTGGAGATTTATCGCCCGGAAACCCTATCTTGTACATGTACTGTTAACCTAGCCTAGGACCATTTAATACTATGTGGTGGCGCCATCTGTAGGCGGATTTTCTCGAAACGCAATCCCATTCAAGGTCTTATATCTGTAAACCAGTGAACAAAATTTCAATGGAAAGCGTTAACCCATTATAGATTTCTCGGCCAGAAACCCCATCTTGTACATATATTAACCTAGCCAGTAGGCTCATTTAACGCAAAGTGGTGGCGCCACCTGCAAGCGAATTTCTCGAAACGCTATCCCGTTCAAGGTCTTATGGCTGTACACCAGTGAGAAAAATTTCAAGTCAAAGCATTAAACCACTGGAGATTTATCGCCCGTAAACCCCATCTTGTACATGTATTAACCTAGGCTAGGACCATTTAATACTATGTGGTGGTGCCACCTGTAGACGGATTTTCTCGAAACACAATCCCATTCAAGGTCTTATGGCTGTAAACCAATGAACAAAATTTCACTGGAAAGCGTCAACCCATTATACATTTATCATCCGGAAACCCCATCTAGTACATGTATTAACCTAGCCAGTAAGCTCATTTAACGTCAAGTGGTGGCGCCACCTGCAAGCGGATTTTCTAGAAATGCAACCCCATTCAAGGTCTTATGGCTGTACATCAGTGAGACAAATTTCAAGTCAAAGCATCAAACCACTGGAGATTTATCGCCCGGAAACCACATCTTGTACATGTATTAACCTATGCTAGGACCATTTAACACTATGTAGTGGCGCCACCTGTAGGTGGATTTTCTCGAAACGCAATTCCATTCAATGTCTTATGGCTTTAAACCAGTGAACAAAATGCCACTGGAAAGCGTCAACCCATTATAGATTTATCGTCTGGAAATCCCATCTAGTACATGTAATAACCTAGCCAGTAGGCTCATTTAACGCCAAGTGGTGGCGCCACCTTCACGCGGATTTTCTCGAAACGCAACCCCATTCAAGGTCTTATGGCTGTACACCAGTGAGAAAAATTTCAAATC
Organism: Hanleya hanleyi; assembly: GCA_036873755.1. Classification (NCBI taxonomy): domain Eukaryota; kingdom Metazoa; phylum Mollusca; class Polyplacophora; order Lepidopleurida; family Hanleyidae; genus Hanleya; species Hanleya hanleyi. Next base: position 132,645 of record JAVTVY010035198.1, on the reverse strand, counting down.
AAAGCATCAAACCACTGAAGATTTATCGCCCGAAAACCCCATCTTGTACATGTATTATCCTAAGCTAGGACCATTTAACACTATGTGGTGGCGCCACCTGTAGGCGAATTTTCTCGAAACGCAACCCCATTCAAGGTCGTATGGCTGTAAACCAATGAACAAAATTTCAATGGAAAGCGTCAACGCATTATAGATTTATCGCCCGGAAACCTCATCTTGTACATGTATTAACCTAGCCAGTAGGCTCATTTAACATCAAGTGGTGGCGCCACCTGCAAGCGGGTTTTCTCGAAACGCAATCCCATTCAAAGTCTTATGGCAGTCAAAGCATCAAACCACTGAAGATTTATCGTCCGGAAACCCCATCTTGTACATGTATTACACCTAGCCTAGGCCGATTTAACACCATGTGGTGGTGCCACCTGTATGCGGATTTTCTCGAAACGCAATCTCATTCAAGGTCTTATGGTATGGATGTACACCAGTGAACAACATTTCAAGTGAAAGCGACAAGCGATAAGCGATTTATTGCGATGGAGATTTATTGCCCGGAAACTTCGTCGGACGTACGGACGGACGTACGTACGGAAGGACGGACAGACCAAACTCTATATGCCCCCCCCCCCCTATAAATATGGGCGGGGCATAAAAACAAACAATTCTTTTCGTAGGCAAAAGTTGCCTAAAGAAATTACAGGATCCAGTATCGCACACAGGATTCCAAAATTCGAAAAAGGTTTTTTTCCAACTAATGTAAAAATTCATAATCAACTTTATTGGTTGCTGACAAAAAGTGGCAAAAATATTCCCTCATGCCAGCTTTGAAATTGAGCTGTCAGACAATATATGCAGGACTGTTATGCAAGTGAGACTTGGTGATGTCGCCAAGTGAACTCCAAATAATTAGTTTATGCTAGAATATTCACAGAACTATTAATTTAATCTCTTTGTCATTTATAACATTGCTTATTTATGTCATTGTGCAAACTTAACTACTTCATTTTCTTTTGTGGAAATGTGTTAAGTACATTTGGTAATATGATTACCATAACAATATCTTACTAACGGCTTTATTTTGGAAATTATGGGATTCATATTAATTAAAAATCACTATTTAAGTTCCTGGACAAAGATTAGGGCTTGCAATGGTCAGAAGGTAGCCATATTTCTGAAACTATAGGGGTAACCAAATCTCTAAATGATATCCAATAACCTGTAAACATAATGTTAATGGAATACAATGCATGTATTTATAAATGAAAATGTGGCATTATTTGTCTATCTAATTATCTCCAGTTCACCTCATGACATCAGCAAAGATCATTTGTGTACTAATTCGTTGAAGTGCAATATCTTAGCAACCAGTGGGAATATTTTCATCAAAAATTTTTCCAGGAAAACATATGGCAACACCATATCTTTTCCAGAGCAGTTTTAATTTTCCATTTAGGTTCCCCTTTAAGACTGGATCAGTTGGCGACACATGTTTATTTAACACGTGATGATCAATTGATCAAGTGATTAACTTTCGTTATTTTTCCTAGGCTACAGATCGCAAATTGTCCGGTAATGAGTCAGTGAGTCAGTCAGTCCATACGAATCCTTTCGTCGGCAAAATAAGGAGAACCATTGACATTAGAACCTTTATTTTTGGCATGAACGTGCATTAGGGCATTGTTACCAGCAAGTTCTGATCTGAAATAATTCTGATTAAAATTAGATTTATAATTAACACTTCAGTATATTGTTATAGATATATGTAAACTGTAGCCTTTAACGTGAATCCTATTTCACATCCAAACATTGACCACATCAGGCTTGAAATTCAGGTCAAATTACCCACTGATGGTGAAGTATCCTACATCAACCAATTAAGTCAGCCTGGTGCAATAACCCAGCAGAAGAAAGAAAGATGTGGTATCATCCTTCAGATTAGTCTGTGTGAGCAACAATGGCTTCAAATTCAGGTCAAATTACCCACTGATGGTGAAGTATCCTACATCAACCAATTAAGTCAGCCTGGTGCAATAACCCAGCAGAAGAAAGAAAGATGTGGTATCATCCTTCAGATTAGTCTGTGTGAGCAACATTTACTGAGGGTGAAACAAAGCCATGACGGCTGTTTAAAGGGTCTTAATTTATTTTCTTTGGGTAGAATTTAACTAGGTAAAGTCACTTTGATCATCATGCCAAGAAAACTGTGGTCCGTTTTGCTCCGGCTAAAAATACCCTGTCATTGATCCACATTCCACTGTATGCCACATGGCCCTATTACTGAGGTTAATCTTAACGTGCATCTGGGACAATTCCACAATTGCCCGACAGCATAGGCCTACTGCATATACCCTCAAACAATTAGCGCTGTTTGCATAACTTAAATTGTTAAACCATATCATTGAAATAATATAGCAGAAAACATTGATGTGAGTTATGATATGTACACTATGACCAAAGACATGTTCATAATGTGCTAATCGGATAGTTAGGACAATCATTACTTTGCATCAGAGAGTGTGTGACTTGGATTCAAGGGTTAAGACTTTGGAGGGAAATACAATTTTGACAGCAGAAATATGACCCCGCCATTTGCTGATTAGAGCGATAAAACAGGGTAGGCTAAATGGACCCTTTTCAATGCAGTATTTCTTGGCATGGATGTGAAAATATGAGGACATACTTTGGGTTTTTTTTTGTACCTCTTGAATATTGACTATATATATCACACTTGGATATAATTTGAACAAAAAATTACATGTGTAAACAAAATATGTCTAAATTTCTCTTGTCATTTCAAATCTTGATCCATTTTGATTCCTCGATTAGGGGATACAGAATCACTGCCACGGAGTGTGTTGGTGTGTCACAGCAATGCAATTCCGATTCACACAACGAAGCTGAGGTGGTTTAACGTTTATCAATGAAGAAAATCACCGATCAACCGCCATAGAATATAATGTGAAACAAGAAAACCGGAATAGTACATTCATCAGATTGCCGATACCCAAAATGTGTTGTCTCATATATCTAGATAACAACGTGATGTAGAGACGCTATTTATTCGTCTTTGTACCGGTTATGCTCAGGAGAATGACATAGAATCATTATTATCTTGTGCATAGAAGGTGTTGGTCTTGAGTTGAATTACCGTAAACTACATAAATGCTACCTTTCTACCATAGTACTATATATAAAAATTTGTTGTATTGTTGGGAAAATAATGTGATTCAAAAAGTTGTTTTGATCCTGGACAAGGGCACTGAAAACCATTAAAGAGATGTAAATGTATTTTCACACGTAAAGCTTGAAATCTACTGAACCTATATTATTCAATCTGTTTCCTTTAATTAAAAAATTGTAAAATTAAATCGGCGATCGTTATTTATTTTTGGAATGAAGGCGCATTAGGAGACTGTTACCAACAAGTTCTGAGCTGACCTACTTTTGATGAAAATTTCTGGTGATTTTTGATGAAAATCACTAGCGATTCTGACTTGGGCGGCGCCCATCTTAATATAGGCAGGATTTCAACTGGGGGTGTAATTTAAACAAAAACATTACATGTGTAATTATGTCAAAAAAATTCTTGTCATTTCAAATTCTGATTCCTTGATTAAGGGATACAGAATCACTGCCACGGAGTGTGTTGGTGTGTCACAGAATCACTGCCACGGAGTGTGTTGGTGTGTCACAGATTCACATCAGCACAGTAACTGGTAAACTATTCATTCAATCCCATCACTTTTGATCTTCAACAAAATATTCAATACTGTTTTAATCGAAAATTTCTGGTGATTTTTGATGAAAATCTCTGGTGATTCTGACTTGGGCTGCATGTGCCCATCTTAATATAGGAAGGATTTCAACTTGGGGCGGGGGGGGGGGATTGCCAAGAGCTCAGTGCCTGTCGGAGTCCTAATGCCTACCTTACTTCGTAGGTCCTGTGACGCATAGTCACACTGCAATTGTTTAACAAATAATATTGCAAATTAAAATCGTTTAATCGAATGAAGGTTGAATGCCGTTTTACGGGTGAACGTTGTTCAGAGTTGCTTCCCTTGCTACTGGGGGTGAGAGCGCCCTGTATCTCTGTGTAAACGGCCACAAGTTGGTGATAATATGGCATTGAGAAGATATTCGCATTTGAAGATGAAAGGAAGGGAGCGAACAGGACGGCGAAGGGTAGATGCTTCATGTAGTAAGCTATTGTTAGAGTCTTTGTGCAGCTGAAAAGGCTAAAGTCTGGACATATTGTTGTCCCCAGACTATTGTATGCATTGTCTCGTGATTCTTACATGGTGTGTGGACCCGGCGAAGGGGAGTTCTTCGGAGATTGCAGCTCGCCTCACACCTAGGCCAGGTGGCCGTGGAAAGCTCAGCCGGTACCACGAGGTTCTCGAGCGGAGTGAGTGCCAATCATGGGATGATCGAGAGAGAGAGGACAGTTTTCCTCTTCCGGAGGTTGATCAACGACCGGCTCAGGATGAGGCTATTAATGGTAAATGTTTTACTTTGTCAATGACTTATTTATCCGCATATGCTGGTAGTTATGGGTTGGGAATTATGAGCCTAACTATAAAGGGAGTAAAGCCGGGATACGGAAATATGGGGTCGCCCGATCAGTCACGCGGGTGATACCCATGTGGGACACTGAACTTCCCATGCAACTTCCCATACAAGAACAGCAACAACAACAACAACAACAACAACATCTAGGTGAACAATAAGCGTTGGTCGGAATTCTCACGCTGTTGTCGATAGCTCATTACGGATAGTGGAAGCCATCACTGCTCCAAGATTTAGAACTGGTCCTTTCATTCCCACTATAGTGTTCCCCTAGTCTATAGCAGCTTATCGCTGGGGTATCTGTGCTGGAACAGGCACCGAATAGTATACTCAAGGTACCAGTAATCCGTACTGCACCATGTATTCATTCACTCCGGCCATGTACGCCCAGACAAGGCCTATTTCCAATGTGGGTAATCTAAATGCTCATGTTGCATAGCATTTAAAAATAAAATAGGGCAAGTGGAGTTGGGGGTTCTTCTGAAATCGGCACAAAAACTTTTATCTAATGAAGTTCAAGCCTGTGCTGGGACCGTGTCACTTAAGAAGTCCACGTGAACAGCTACAATAAAAGCGTGTCTGAGATAAAAATCGTCACAGGTATCATTTGTTGTTCCTGTGATGTTAGATATCAGAATATTGGACTGTGGGGTCGTATGGGCGCCGAAATTCTTGCCAGTACGCCGGCATCTTTCCCATCATCTTAAGATTAATTTCTAAAACGCATACCATGTTTGGCCAGAAAGTTAATTGGCACATGGCAGGGGTTACACAGGAGCTCCTTCCCATTATTCTGGCGGTAGATGTATGCGATTGCAATAGAGAATAAGAGTTTGTTCAGGTGTGAAAACAATGCAGTGGTAGAAATAATCAACAGGCAAATCGTTAATTAACCAGGTCCACATTAGGGCGATGAAGTTTGTAAGAATACTAGTGTTTACTTGCATGTAAAAGCACATACGTTTCAGTGGACCCCGTTCCGGAACTTGGCACCAGCTATTTGCAAGCATCCAACGCCTTTTCCACATTGGGTGTGGGAGGTTCGTTAAGGGGACGAAGAGATTACTGAACTATTCCTTTTCACGGAATACATGGAAACATATAAGAGTACCTGGGAGATTACAGTTTTCCCCTTATATTGTCTTCACAGAGGCATATATCCTGTCTCTACGTTTCGTAATTTGTGCCTAATTTCGCTTAATCCGGGGCTTGGGTCCGTTTGAATATAATATGTTTTACATCTCTATGATGTCCAAATCAACCACAATCAAGGCGTATCTGAGATGCATACTCTGGAAACTACTTTCATTTTGATGAAGAATAATGGTCTGTGATTAGGATTTTGTGCATAGAACATAATCATGTCGGAAGATTTCGATATAATGTGTTTCACGGAAACAAACCTTGACTACACCTTAACTAACGACGACTTACACATATAGAAGGCTTTAGTGAACCATTTCGTACAGATCGCAATCCTGACGTTTTATCTCCATGGGGTGGAATTTTAGTATACACGTCAACGCGTATTAAGTGTAATCGGATGCCAGATCTTGAAAAAAAACGATTTTGAAACAATGTGGCTCAAAGTCCAATTAACCAATAACGTTATCCTATTAAATATTTCTTATATTGTTCCGAAAAGCCCCTAATCTATACCAGGCTTTTGAATCTATGGTCGAAAATGCATTAGAGACCAACGTAAACCTAGTTCTTCTTGGTGATCTTAATGATGACCTCTTGCACGGCAATTCGCGCTTCTTGTCTGAAATATCCCAAAGATGTAATATTCATAACATAATATCTGAACCAACTTGAGTAACTGAACGTTCCGCAACTCTATTGGACCCAATTTTTATTACCGACAATATTAGCATACTCATGATGCTACGTATGCAGAATTGTCAATCAGCTACAACATACGGCATGCATATAAACGTAAAATCTGGATATATAATGCAGGCGACTACGACAAATTCAATTTGCTGTTAAACGAAATTGACTGGAAAACTTTCCTTTCTTCTTGTATAGACTCAAATGTAGCCTGTGAAAAATTCACTCGTAAATTTCACGAAATTGCTGAGCAGTGTATCGCAGGGAACAAAATCGTCACCATACGACCAAATGATAAAACATGATTCGATTCCGAGTTACGAAAGGAAATCCGTAAACGAGACAGAATAAGGAAAAAAGCAAAGAAAACATTGAGACCTTCTGATTGGAACCGATATAAAATAATTAGGAATAAAGTCAACAACATGAAAATTATGCGCATGAAATCTACCATGGGAATATTGAAACTGAACTAGACTCCAATACTTCTACTAACCCTAAATTCTACTGGAAGAAACTTAACCAAATTATGAATCGAAAAGAAAATAGAGAAATTCCACCACTAGTGGATATAGACTCAGATGGAACTGAACAAGTTGTAGAAGGTTGTATGGAAAAGGCAAATCTGCTAAACAATTATTTCGCCTCTGTATCAACTATTGACGGCAGGGAAGCTCAGTTGCCCCCCTTTACTTACAAATGTGACAGTAGAATAACGGGCATCGGCACTACTGAAGACGAAATTTTAAATATAGTACAAAGTCATGAAACTAATAAAGCAGTTGGAAATGATTTTATTAGTCGCAAAATGTTAAAAGGCGTATATATAAATTATATATTTCGAATATAATTCCAGTATTTAAAAAACACGACAAAAATTTACCTTCCAATTACTGACCGATTTCCATGTTAAGTTGCGTGGCAAAAAGAATGGAACGAGTAGTATTTAAGCATGTGTATAATTATTTGCATTCCAATAATGTCTTCTACGAGTATCAATCTGGCTTCCTTCTCGGTCATTCAACTGTACTACAACTAGTGGATTTTTATCACAATTTATGCAAAACGCTTGGTGACGGAGAAATTGCCTGTGTGGTATTTTGTGACATTTCTAAAGCTTTCGACAGTGTCTGGCACAGAGGCCTTTTATTTAAATTAAAGCAGTATGGGGATTTATTAACTTGGTTTGAGGATTACCTGACTGACAGGTGTCAATGTGTACAAATAGGAGCAACGTGCTCCCAAACGAGATCGGGTAATGCTGGCGTTCCACAGGAATCGGTCCTTGGGCCGCTTCTTTTTCTGATTTATATCAGTGACATTGTTGAAAAACTTATTAGTATCGCTCGCCTGTTTGCAGACGATACGTGTGTGATGTATAATTCACCCAATATTCTCGAGATTGAAGTGAAAATGAATCATGACCTTCGAAAGTTATACGCGATTGGTCTAAACAATGGCTACTAAACCATATCGATAGTATAAGTTCAACTGTATGTAAAAGAATTGCAATTTTGCGTAAATTTAAATTTAAACTTAGAAGAAAAACGTTGAACCAAATTTATATCAGCTTCATCAGACCGACAATGGAATGTGCCTCTGTAGTATCGGATAATTGTACCCAAGAACAACGTGAAATTCTAGAAAAGTTACAACTGACTGCTGCACGTATTGTTACCGGGTTACCTGCTTATGCTTCAAGAGAATCCCTTCATTTTGAAACTGGATGGGACACGCTAAAAGCAAGATGGGAAATCTCAAAATTATCAACTATGTTTAAAATCCAACTGGCGAAGTACCTCAATATTTAACAAACTTGGTCACTCCTCTTGTTGGTGAAATAGCACCAAGATCACGCTTAACACTATTTAAAAATTCGTTTATCCCATCCGTCATTAACCAGTGGAACAATCGGACACGTGAGACAAGAAACTCTACATCCTATAATTCATTTAAGTCCAAACTCTCTAACAGAAATCCACCACCGTCATACCATTTTGTCGGATCTAGAAACTAGATATACTTTATACAAAATTACGTCACGGCTGCAGCCAACTGAACGCTGATTTACATCGTGTGAACCTCCATGAAAATGGACACTGCTCTTGCGGGGAACGAACGGAAAATGCCGAACCTTTTTTAATAAATACAGTGAGCGGTGAAGAATAGACCTGGATTAGACGCCACATTAAAAGGAAAGGCCCACCAGAAGATAGTCCGGACTACTTGAGTCCTCAAAGCCAGAAAAAGTTTAACTTACAGTACTCGCTGATTGGCTCGTCTTCACCCAGAGCAAGTTGGTTGAAACAATCCACCATATTGACAAAAATACCCTTCGTCAAAACAAAATCAGTACCGAGAAATCACAATTGTTAGGAAATTCTAGCAAATCTTCAGAGTACATTCGTCATACTCTCAGCAGAGAAAGCTCCAAATAATATTCATTTGTACATATTATTATTACCAGGTGCCGGTCAAACAATTGAGTATAAGCACACCATCATCGAATACGTCTACTTACTCTCAAACTGCACTTACTAAACAACAAAACAACCTTTCACAAGGAAAGTATTTGTTTTCCAACCACTCACAGCGATATACCAAAAATCTATAAAACACCATACAAAGCTAGATTTATCGCTGGGTCTAGAAACTGCACTACCAAGCTTGTTTCAACTCTGGAGACGAGAGTCCTTCAGAGAAAAGTATTGCGCCACTATTTCTGAAAACTCTTTTCTAACTTTTTGAATAATGTATGTTGTTGCATTCAAAACTGTGTAATATGAGAAAAAACAAAGGAAAAGGTTTAGGTTCATGTGCATTTTTTTAGCTGTAGACACTGTTAAATGACCTGACACATGCTCCATTTGATAACACAGAAAACATGGGGAGTATCATACTCTCTAAAAACAACTGTGTACCAAAGGTACACAATCACTGTAACAAACTTGCACATCCACAATAATCGTGTACCAATGGTACACAATTTTGAAGAAAACCTACACATCTTGTGTACTTCTGGTACACAATTTTTTGTGGATGTGCAATTTTGTAGACAGTTGTTTTTATAGAGTATTCATGAAAGAAAATCATATAAACAGTATTTAACATTTTCTTATATTCTAACTGTTTGAAGTTAATCACAATGTCTATCAAAATTTATCAAATTGGATGGATGTTGGTGCGCAAAATTCTCGGCTAGAATTTTAAAGGAAATCACTATCTCTTAACCTAGGAAAGAGAGATAACCTACTGAGAAAAACAGGCAAAAACTTGGAAAATGGCTGCCAAAGCCCAAAACCACCAGCGGACTACCCAAAAGACAACAACAGCAGAATGTTTTACGGAAGAACTTGATGCGGGAGAACAAGTACCACACAGACATGTGTCCACTTGGGATTATGGACTCTCTATTCTACAATCCCTCATTAGGACCTGATCCACCGCCTTAGGTCATAATATCGCTGTTCAAGAAAACTGATCGCTGGCATATGAATGTCAGAAGCCATACAGCAATCTTTCGCTCTACTTCATACAAAGGGTATCATCCATGAGATTCACTGTCCTAGCTCATTAATAGTACCGCTGTTCAAGAAAACTGATCGCCGGCATATTAATGTCAGAACTCATAAAGCATTCTTTAGCTCTACTACATACAAGGGGTATCATACATGGGATGTTTCTTTGCTTATAGAGTTGTTTGAATTACATCGCATATAAGGGAAGTAGGAAGAGATGTTGACATACTGACAGAGCCACATTTCTCATTAATAATATCTATCTGAAATTTGGGAACACGATTTATCAACATCGTATAGGTATTACAATGTGTATTAATCGTGCAGCCCTTTTAGTTGACCTTTAACTGTTCTCTTATGAAGACGACTATATGACGATCATTTCAAATGCCGTTCCTTCTCATTCACCAAACGCTATATATACAATCTTATCGCTGTGGACAATCGCTGACACAGTGAAGGATATATAACCACCTTCACTGGATTCGCAGGAAACTACAGATAGTCCTAACGGCAAATCTATATCTCTATAAAAATTAAGTGGGCCTTCTCTCCCGTCGACTTCACGACAAGTGAGACGATTATAATTTCGACATCGTAAACTATCCAATTCTGGACAGTAATATTCCACTGGGACCTGCATATGCCGTATACTTATCACGCCTAGTAGCATTTGCTAGATCCTGTGTTAAATGTGACGCTTTTAATTAATGTCACAAATCATTGTTGCAGAACTTATCAAACTGTCGTATACCACCAAGCAACTTCATTCAAAGCTTTTCAAATTTGGTGATACATATTGCATGCTGATAGCAAAAGATCTATGCCGTTACGTTTGGTAGCTTGTCTAATTCCGATTAACCCGGGGCTATGGGCCGTGTGAACCCATGTAATTCAGGATCCACGAGATGTTCATATGAACAGTCACAAACGTGTTACCTGTCGTCTGACTGAGACAGTCGCTTGACTGATGAGATACGTCATTCTCTGGATGACGAATTTACAACGATCATTAAATGGATTAAGAATACTAATCAGCGATACGGGTTTGATATTTTTGGAACATCTTAATGTGTTGCCGACGTCATTGAAAACTGTTGACCCCTTCTCTGTTTTAGGAAATTAGTCTAGGTTTATGTATACTATTATGTGCTCTTTTTTAAATTTGTGCTAATGTAGTTATATGGAATATGTCTTTGGATTATGGACGCGGAAATTCTTCAGTGGATGACGGCTGAATATTGAATGACGGACTACACGCTTGTATATGTGTGTTTAATAATGTACACTGATTTACAGATATTTCAGTTACTGTCAGCCGCTGCAGGAGAAAACTAACTGTGAAACAAGTCTTGTTGTACATTTCAACATTTCTTTTATTTGTTATATAATACTGTTTTCTCTCTCTGCAGAGGGCGGCTATTAAGGCAGGTGGTTTAAACTTGGACCTGATATCCCGGATGGGGGTAGCTAATAAATGGATTGACAAGAAAGGAATGCGCTGCGGATGGTTGAAGAGAATATGATTTACAACGCTCGCCCAGATGTATTTCTTATTCATCTGGGGTCAATGGTTTAATTACAAACCAAAAAATACACGTGTCTTGGTTGCAGTTCAGTTTCACAGAAATTGGAAGTCTTCCGTGTGAGGAGATTAATTTAGTAGATATACGTATACGTACTAAGTTTCGTAAGACCAGAATGCCAGAGATCTCAGAATGTATGATCTTGTATTACTGGTTTCAGTTCTGCGGCAAAAATGTACTACATTTAGACCAGTGTGCATTTCTCTTCTTTTATACATTTAATTTAGCGTATTAATTTCAAAATTATTAACAACAGTAAAGTTTTTCCAACACTTCCTAGGTCACCTGAGGTAGATATTTATCACTTCATATATGATGATTTCCACTGTTTTCACCATTTCAAAACTAGGAAGATATGCATATAAATAGCTGTGGTAAAATATATAGTGGTATAGGGTGGACACTACAAGGTCGTAGTTATTATGTGCTTAATCAAGGAATTAAATATGGTACTGGTCGTGACTAATCCACTGTGAAAATTGACAATTGATAAAATTGGTCTTTATTGACTAAAAGCTTTGAATTATCATCTCATCACGTATATGTTTGTGCATGTGTGTGTATATTTTGAAAGAATGTCGACCTGGGCACAACTTTTGTGGAAACAAATACTAAAACTGATTCCAATGCCGGTACGACGACCACCGCTGCATGTCCGAGACGAGATTGATCAACAGGTAGAACAGATGGAAGGAAGATGCGTGATTAAGCCATGGACAGCTCTGTGGTCTACGCCAGTCGTTCTGGTGAAAAAAAGACGAAAAGATGAAAATTCGCGTCGAATATCATGATTTGTCTCTCAACAAAATTATATATGTAGATTTATTGTTATGGTGGGAAATTTAAGCCGTACGAAGTCGGGCATTACAGGTTAGGTTTTCTTGGTATTCTTGCATTAACCAGGTTTAGCTTATGTTGAGGAGCTTACTCCATCAGACGTCCTCGATGCTCTTCCATTAAAATCAGATGAGTTATTACTTTGAGCTGATCTGTCATCACAGCTCCCTAGTTAGCGTATCTAATTTCGCTTAAGCCGGTGCTAGGGGCCGTGTGGATATTTCATAGTCTCCACATGAACAGCTGCAATAAAAGCGCGACTGAGATACTAAGGCTACGTCGAGAATCCACTGTATGCCGAGGGAAGCTTTCCTGTAGAGTCATATGGTTGCTCCAGACGTCGTCAATTGTTCCACCTTTTGTATATGGCTCCAATTTATTACCTGTATATCCTCTTGAGTCCCGGGACTAAATGGACGCATCAAAAATGTCAATTTTTCGTGTGTGCTTAGTTTTGGGGGCACACTGAATGAAAATCGTCATGCAAAATTTTAACGCTTCACGGTTTGGTCTCTTTAGTTTGTCCACATGTATGGACATTTGGACATCATGACTTCAAGAACAGATAGGGGCTTAACCCAGACCAAGTGAAAATAACCCTCTGTCAATTATGTTTGTCTTCTTCTCTCTGGAATTGAGAAACCGACACATTAAAAAACTATATTTTTCTTATGTGCTTAGTTTTGGGTTCACAATATTATGCAAAATTTGAGCACCTCCCGGTTTGGTCTCTTAGTTTGTCCACATCTGTGGACATTGGGACTTGAACTACAGATAGTCTAGATGAAGTTAAAATGAGACTTTGGTCATCAGTCAAATTTATTTGTCTTTTTTACTCTACAAATGATTGATAACAGCATCATTCTAGAAAAATTCTCCAAGGACACCATAAAAAAAGGTTGTCACTAGTACATTAATTATATAGCACATGGTCCCAATGTCCACAATAGTGGACACATACTGTTCATGTTTCGCTGTATCTATACTTTTTAAAGAAACAGACCAACACTTCATGCTTTACAAGTCTTTGGGTACCTAGCATTCTTGCTACCCGCATAATTTTATTTATTCCAAAGGAACATTTAGAGAATATTTTCCACAAATCTAACTACAAGGGCTCATTTACACCTTTCGTGGGTGATCCTATCTTGAAACGGCTGAGGTAGGTCACGTGACCACCAATCCTGAAGAATGTTGGGTAGATGGCACCACCTGTTAGTCTTTAGTTGAGGACATACATGCTTGCTGTCAGTGAAAGCGCCTGTTCTTTCGTTGGTGCTAAAATATTATGTCCACAAATGTGGACGCAGGGATCCAAGAGGATATGGTAGGATTCTGCGGGTGGACTGTTAGTCTCCGAAGCACGCCCTCTGTACATGTCTCTCGACAAATATATGTAGGCTTATTGTTTTGGTTGGAAATTTAAGCCGTATTACAGGTTAGTTTTTTTCTTTTTATTCTTACATTTACCAGGTTTACCCTATGTTGAGGCGTTTACTTCATTAGACGTCCTCGATGCTAATCCACTAACATCAGATGAGTTATTGCTTTGAGCTGATCTGTAATCACAGCTCTCGAGCAAGCGTATCCAATTCCGCTCAAGGCGGAGCTAGGGGCCGTGTGGATACTTCAAAGTCTCCACATGAACAGTTGCAAAAGCGCGGCTGAGATACTAAGGCTATATCCCAGAATCCACCGTATTATCTGATCTGAATTTTTTGGGGCCGAGGGAAGCTTTCCTGTGGAGTCATACGGTTGCTCTTTAGTCGCCAAACGTCGTCAATTTTTCCCACCTCTTGCATATCGCTCCAATTTATCAGCTGTATGTGGTAGGATTCTGCTGGTGGACTGTTAGTCCCCGAGGCCCGTCCTCTGTACATGTCTCCGACAAATATGTGTAGGTTTATTGTTTTGGTGGGAAATTTAAACCGTACGACGTCAGGCTTTACAGATTAGTTTTTCTTGGTATTCTTGCATTTACCAGGTTTACCCTATGTTGAGGCGTTTATTTCATCAGACGTCCTGGATGGTCATCCAATATTATCAGATAAGTTATTTCTTTGAGCTGATCTGTCATCATAGCTCCCGAGCTAGCGTATCTATTTCCGTTTACGTCGGTGCTAGGGGCAGTGTGGATATTTCATAGTCTCCACATGAACATCTGCAAGAAACGAGCGGCTGAGGTATTGCGGCTACGTCCGAGAATCCACCGTATTCTCGGGTCTGAATGTGAGGTGCCGAGGGAAGCTTTCCTGTAGAGTCATATGGTTGTTCTTGAATGCCGTCGTTTTCATCTGACGACGATACAGCTCACCAATCCCCAGTGTACGAGTTGTCACAACGAAACAACTCAGCAATTACCAATATACGAGTTGTCAGAGCATTTCCATCATAGCTCTCAAGATTTGTATCTAATACCGCTTATGCCGGTGCTAGGGGCCGTGTGGTCATATCATCCAAGTTGCCACATGAACAGGTATACAATAAAAGCGTACCTGAGATACAACACATATCACGAATCGTTAGATTCTTGGTATGTGCTTTAGAATAGATTAACCGGAAGACTGTACTGTGAAGTCATGTGGCTCTGCCAGTATGTCGGCACCTCTTCCCACTTCCCTTATATGTGCTGTAATTTTTAGCTGTATATGGCGAGATTCTGCTGGTGGACGTTTCGTCCCCGAGACCCGCCCCCTGTACAGACCTTTTGGTCTTTGATATATGTTGGCATTTGTGGGAAGTTGATGCTAGGTCGACATCGGGCCTTACAGACTAATCTTTTCTCTTAAATGCCGTCGTTTTCATCTGACGAGGATACAGCTCACCACTCTCCAGTGTGCGAGTTGTCGCAGCGAAACAACTCACCAATTACCAATATACGAGTTGTCAGAGCATTTCAATCAAAGCGCTCTAGATTTGTATCTAATACCGCTTATGGCGGTGCTAGGGGCTGTGTGGTCATACCATCCAATTTGCTACATGAACAGGTACAATAAAAGCGTACCTGAGATACAACACATATCACGAATCGTTAGATTATTGGCATGTGCTTTAGAATAGGTTAACCGGAAGATTATAATGTGAAGTCATGTGGCGCTGCCAGTATGTCGGCACCTCTTCCCACTTCCCTTATATGTGTTGCAATTTAGTCGCCAGACGTCGTCAATTTTTCCCACATCTTGCATATTGCTCCACTTTATTACCTGTATATGTTAGGATTCTGCTGGTGGACTGTTAGTCCCCGCGGCCGGCATCTGTACATCTGTCTCTCGACAAATATATGTAGGTTTATTGCTATGGTGGGAAATTTAAGCCGTACGAAGTCGGGCATTGCAGGTTAGTTTTTCTTGGTATTCTTGCATTTACCAGGGTTATCTTATGTTGAGAAGTTTACTCCATCAGACGTCCTCGATGCTCTTCCATTAACATCAGACAAGTTATTACTTTGAGCTGATCTGTCATCACAGCTCCCGAGCTAGCGTATCTAATTCCGCTTAAGCCGGTGCTAGGGGCCGTGTGGATACTTCATAGTCTCCACATGAACAGCTGCAATAAAACCGCGGCTGAGATACTAAGGCTACGTTCGAGAATCCACCGTATACCAAGGGGAGCTTTCCTGTAGAGTCATATGGTTGCTCTTTAGTCGCCAGATGTCGTCAATTTTTCCCACCTCTTCCATATCGCTCCAATCTATTACCTCTATATGGTAGGATTCTGTTCGTGGACTGTGAGTCCCCGAGGCTCGCCCTCTGTGCATGTTTCTCGAAGAATATATGTAGGTTTGTTGTTTTGGTTGGAAATTTAAGCCGTACGACGTCTGGCATTACAGGTTAGTTTTTTTGGTATTCTTGCATTTACCAGGTTTACCCTATGTTGAGGTATTTACTCCATCAGACGTCCTCGATGCTAATCCATTAACATCAGATGAATTATTGCTTTGAGCTGATCTGTAATCACAGCTCTCGAGCAAGCGTATCCAATTCCGCTCAAGGTGGTGCTAGGAGCCGTGTGGATACTTCATAGTCTCCACATGAACCAACGCAATAAAAGCGCGGCTGAGATACTAAGGCTACGCCCCAGAATCCACCGTATTCTCGGATCTGAATTTTTTAGTGCCGAGGGAAGCGTTCCTGTGGAGTCAAATGGTTGCTCTTTAGTCGCCAAACGTCGTCAATTTTTCCCACCTCTTGCATATCGCTCCAATTTATCACCTATTCATGGTAGGATTCTGCTGGTGGACTGTTAGTCCCCGAGGCCCGGCCTCTGTACATGTCTCCGACAAATCTATGTAGGTTCATTGTTTTGGTGGGAAACCTAAGCCGTACGACGTCGGGCATTACAGATTAGTTTTTCTTTGTATTCTTGCATTTACCAGGTTTACCCTATGTTGAGGCGTTTATTTCATCAGACATCATCGATGCTCATCCATTATTAAACATATGATGAGTTATTGCTTTGAGCTGATCTGTCATCACAGCTCCCGAGCTAGCGTATCTAATTCCGCTTAACCCGGGGCTAGGGGCCGTATGAACCCATGTACTTCAAGAACCTCATGGTACTCATATGAACAGGCACAATCAAAGCGTGACTGAGATACATCATTCTTTAGATGACGTCTTTACAACGAATATTATGGATTAAGAATACTGATCAGCGATACGGATTTGATATTTTTGGAACATCATGATGTCTTGCCGGCATCATTGAAAACTGTTGACCGCTTCTCTCTTGCAGGAAACAAGCCTATGTTTTTTGTATACTATGATTGTCTTTTTGAATTTTGTGCTAATACTGTTATATGGAAAATGGAATAGGTCTTTGGATTATGGACGCGGATATTCTCTGATGGACGACGGCTGGATTATGAATGACGGACTAGACGCTTGTAATTCCTGTAGAGTCATATGGTTAGGCGACGTCGTCAATTTTTCCCACCTTTTGCATATCGCTCCAATTTATTACCTGTACATGGTAGGATTCTGCTGGTTGACTGTTAGTCCTCGAGGCTCGCCCTCTGTACATATCTCTCAACAAATATATGTAGGTTTATTGTTTTGGTGGGGAATGTAAGCCGTACGACGTCGGGCATTATAGGTTAGTTTTTCTTGGTATTCTTGCATTTGCCAGGTTTATCCTATGTTGAGGCTTTTACTCCATCAGACGTCCTTGATGCTCATCCATTAACATCAGACTTATTATTGCTTTGAGCTGATCTATCCTCACAGCTCCCGAGCTAGCGTATCTAATTCCGCTTAAGCCTGTGCTAGGGGCCGTGTGGATACTTCATAGTCTCCACATGAACAGCTGCAATAAAAGCACGGCTGTGATACCAAGGCTATGTCCGAGAATCGACCGTATTCTCGGATCTGAATGTGAGGTGCCGAGGGAAGCTTTCCTGTAGAGTCATATGGTTGTTCTTTAGTCGCCAGACGTCGTCAATTTTTTCCACCTCTTGCATATCGCTCCAATTTAAACACAATATCACGTGACACATTACCCTCTTCTGCCCATCGATGATACACGTGATTCTGTAGCTGGAGCTGCGTGTTGAATTTGATGTCCGGATATTGGCAGGTCGCTGTGTCGCCTTGAGATAAAACGAAGCTAGGCGTGTGGCCTACCTCGGTCATATTATCTCGTACGACGGATATAGACGGGTCCAGAGAAGGCCTAAGCTTCTTGAGACTGGAAGATGCCGGTCAACGAGGCGGAACTGAGAAATCTCTCTATGAGTCGTGCAAGATTTTACAACTATAGCAGTGCTCCTCCATCGGTTTAGTGAGAACAGAAGCCCATTCATCTCGAACGACGAGGCACAACAGGTTTTTGGGCAAAATACGAATGTAGCATGCAAGATCTATCTGTCCGATTCCGCTTAACCCGGCGCTAGGGGTCGTATGAACCCATATATTTCAAGATCGACAAGGTGTTCTAGTCACAATCAATGCGTGTCTGAGTTAAATGATACTCTAGATGACGACTGTAACCTAAATCATATGAATTAAGAATACTAATCAGCGATACGGAAAGGCATGATGTCTTGCCGGTATCACTGAAAACCGTGTCTCAGTGATAGAAAACTAGCCTATGTATACTTTGATATATTTTTTTGAATTTGGTGCTGTTATATGAATTAAATCTTTGAATTATGGTCGCGGAAATTCGACGACGGCTGAATAATGAATTACGGACCAGACGCTCGTAATTGAGGACCTCAAATGGAAGATCACCACATCCCCTTGGACATGGATGCCAATGGGGAAGGCATTGAGATCACGTAATGACGGGAATCTGAAATCTGAGCGGGCTTATTGTGTAACCAAGGTTCAGCTTCTGGCCGTGGTAAAGACCTTGCCGCGATTACACAATGAACCAAGGACGTTATCGAGACGTGGTGTTGTTCGTCCATGGTTGAGGCGATTGTTTTTTATATATGTAAATTTCAAGGTTTCGAGATACATACAGAATCCAAAATGATTTTTACATGAGATTGGAGACAAAATTGTGTCGAAATGCGTACTAGCTAACATTCCTTGTGGGGCTCTGCGGGTACATCTCTCTGTAGGCACCTTCATTTCATTTATTCACCAATACTATAAAAAGATTGTACAGTTCGGCGATTAGAAGTTATTAACAATGTTCAAGATAGGTTAGCCGATATGAATAAATATGTATTGGCGGGATTAAACCACCAGTGGGCTTGTTATATCCCTGTATAACTAGATAATAATAGTCCATTTATTATTGGCGAACATTTGTTAAAAGATTTTATAGATTAACAATCTCAAGCTCTTCCGCCTTTATTCCAGTTTTCAGTTTTTGATGAGTTCTAAAACCATCCTTCTACTAACTTTCCCTCTGTTTAGCCGAATCTTTGAAATTTATACCCAATTCTGTGTTCAGCTGAATGTGAGGATGATATATGTGTGAGCGTGGCCATTGTCGTTGTCCTGTGCCTCAACTGACTAATTGCTAGTGGGAATCTCTTTCTAAAGTCTTTGGATTTGGATGTGAGAGATCGCGATGAACTACATCTTCCTATGTATGTTAAAATGTTAGCATACACATGTTGTTACAACATCCACCCCGTCTGGTATCGCCACGTAGTCCTTTTCAAAATTATTTCAGAGAGCATAATGACACTGACACAACCATCGATGCATTGATTTTATCTGGAAATACTGCATATGCATCAACCAGTGATCTTTGAGGTTAACTGCATCGTCCCACTATCTCTACAACATAAATTTGCATTCTCAGAAACGGCGGAAAACAGGACTGCATGTCGACAATGTTACATGCAACTTCTAATTTGCTATTACATAAATTCAGTTGTAGCCATAAGAAACCAAGAGAACTTATTCGTCAAAGTTGCCACCATGCAGACCCACTGAAATGCATGTCAGATTCCAATCGAACTTTGATTGACCCGGAGAGGTCACAATCCGTGTAATTTCTCACCTTCTCACTGGATATTATAAGTTATCCTGTCCCTGCGAGTTTGATACTGAATTTTATCCTGTTTCCTGGCGAAAATGCCACACGACCGCGAAGCGGGAGTGTGGCATTCGCCAGGAAACAGGATAAAATTCAGTATCAAACGAGCAGAGACAGGATAACGGATACTTATTTCTACCCCCACAAGATTCCTGATTGGCGTTCTAGATATGATATTCTTGAGATATATAACTGCTCTCGCTGATTGATATTTAATTTGGCGAATGTTGATGTTTCCTTCAGGTCGGACCAACGTTCCCGCCCAGCTCGTGATACGCAAATTCTTTCCAATTCCTGAAAATCATATAGTTGGGCAAAGTAAAAATTCTCTACAATCATTCCCGCGGCGCCAAAAGTCTTTTTCTGGAGTGCTGTTGTAAGGTACACTCGACACTTTTCTTTTAGCCAGCTTACTTGGTATTCATCGGCCAAAGGCAATATACAGTACACATTTTTTTCTGGAAAGATAGAATAATACGTCCATGTGAGGATTTTATTTCATGTAATTACATAGTCGGTGACAATAGTTCATAGTCTACTAAATTAGGGTAGAAGAATCGCCTTTATATGTAATATAAAACATCAAAATTGTCTTGAAGGGCTAATGTCTTCAACCCCTTATCTGACTGTCGTTTCTGGGGGTTATAAGTGTTTCGTGGTTATAAGTCCCTTTCACTTCCTCTCAAACCAGAGGACTAAACAGCATAATAGTCCAGTCGTTAAGCAAAACAATTATGCGTTTCGTGTTAAAAGCATGAAATTTGGCATATAGTTACACTTTAAACCATGGTAAACAAACTCAGATGTGGAGGCATATCTCAAAAGACCAAAAGATCATGTGGAGAAATTTGGGGTGTTAAATCTGGGTTGGGGTGTCCAGTAGAATTCGTGGAAAAGCCAGGAAATTTCAGCTCCCTCATCTTCTTCGTTCCGCCTTTACAGCGAAATATAATTTTGGGCATGAGGGCCATACCCTTCGTCAAATAGGGTTAATTACGCCTCCATTACATTACTCTACATTCTAACATGCTCCGCCTTATAACCGTGCGCTGCTTGGTCCAGACCTCGAAACATACGGAGATTATCACACGATAATCTTCATTTGTTTGTTGTGATCTGTTTCATTCACGTGCCGAACTGGTGACGTCTCATTCTTGTGACGCAGTGCTACAAAGCTGAGCAACGATTGGTTCATTCACTGCGCAGTGGGCGGAGTTCACACAGCTGCAGCTCGTGAACGGACAGCACGCGCGAGCATGGCCTGCAAATCAGTCACGAAAATCTTGCATCAAAACGGGATAAATTTGCAGAAAATTTGCCATTCCGCTTATGAAATGAGGAAATAGTTATCATTGTGCATGTTAGAATGGAGTTAATGACCTTCTTAGTGAATATTATGGTGTAATAATTTTTCGATGTTTAGTTTTAGACCTCATCAAAAAACCTCGCGGCTTCGCCGCTCGGTTTTTTGATTGACTGTCTAAAACTAAACATCGAAAAATTATTACACGATAATATTCACTAAGGCGGTCATTAACTCCTAATTTCTACCTTGGACAGGACACGTGACCCCACATGGGTCTTCCAGATCAACATAGACCAGCAGGAACAAATAAATCAGTTTCAATTAGACAGCTAGTTCAACAAAATCACAGTATTTCAAGATACAGCAGTTTCGCTTCCATTCATCTAGAATATTGTAAGACAGATATGGAAATATGTAGATAGACATGCAATATAAAGGGAAGGCGAGGGTTGGTGATGATATCCTCCTCATTGAAATGTCCCAAATATTTTCACAGACATCTGTCAATTTGTCACTAATATTACCAATCCCGGTAATATGGATTTTGTGCGAATTCAGGAATACCTTTAAGAACCCTACCAATTTTAGAAAAAAAAATATTAATATCATGCTGCGCTGAAAACTCTGCAAAACAAGGCGGAATATATAAGTTTTAGTACATTTATACATTATCAATTCCAAATTAGTGTGTATGTAGATCTCAGAAAGAGGGTCGAAATCTCGTGCAATAATTTGCACTTACGTGGAGAAGCTATATGTCTGTAGTGTAAATTAGTAGGCCAGTCAAGAGATGAAAAAACACTTTTGATGGCATCGCGTGTTAAAAGCAATCATCCATGCTTAATCAACTCTACATGTTGTGGGGATTGAGATGTGACCGGATGACATTCTCGCTTTTGACCTTAAAGGTCATTTTTAGGCCAAATAGGTCACGTGGGTTCAAACCAGGATATTTTATCAAACTTTTCGTGATAGCTTAGTAATTGAAGATTGAAGCTGGCTCAATCTTTAACACTTGATAGTTTATTCAAGTGGGCTTATTTTGAAAATATTTGCATAATCACTGGTACAAATGATCATGGGAAAATTGTGGCGCCCCGTAAATTTCATCCAAAGCTTACTCTGAAGTAGTCAAAGTTGCCCATACATATAACTACTAATTGTAACTGTTTAACAAGGCGATTTCTAACTGTTAAACAAGGCGAGCTCCCAACTTTATATCTGAACACACTTGGGTCATTGTGGATCCTAATCCTTCAGATTGGAATCATGAGAAATTCAAAGTGGCGGCCATGTGTAATATATGTAGTTTCGGTATCATTTACTACGCGTATGCACATCTGACAGCAAGGCATTATACGACATCTTTATGGCCACTGAAGTGACACTCCCGAAGTGAACGCCGGCTTCATCTGAGCATGTGCCTGTGCTAACAGGTTTGGAAATCTGTTCTTTTTGCTGGTCCCAAAACCGGAAAAGAGCTCTGGAAAGTAGATATCAAGGCATTTGTGGGTAGAATGTGGTATGGTTTTTTCTTCTTTTTTTTTATATAAAATTTGGACCTGCTGATTCTGAAAATTGCATATGCCAAGCTGTATTGGTGCATTTGACCCCCAAAATGTCAAAAAAATAATGGCCGCCTATTTCACCAGACATCTCCTTAATTCGTGATATTGTCGGGATAGAATGGCTGAGACATTTTCTGGGAATTAAAGCATCAAGAAATGTAATAGTCGTGTATTTTCGTTCATTTTCCAATATGGCTGTCATATACATCCACTAAATATTGTATTTACTGATCCACCAGGAATATGAGGGTGATTCATACTGCTACATCATGTGACAGCACTATAGTTCATTGGACCACACATAAAACCTAAAATAATAAGATAGGACAGCCTCTAGCTGCTAACATTAAACCTACCAGGCCTGGGGGGAGAGGGGACAGCTTCTGGTGTGACTCTTCCTCCATTAGGAACTTATCCCTTATTTGCATTGCAGTGAACTTCACATATTCCTAGGTGTAACGGTTCACACATGGATTTGAAATGGCGGTCATGAGATGTCTTCAGAATTTTGGTTCATCGTTGATTTAGTCCTATATGGAACATTTTTCTTATCTCAAACAACATGCAATTTCTTTGATCGTAAACATGTACTGATTCGCATACCGTTAACGGCTTTTATGCAGGTTTGTTGAAACATATAAGGCCTCTTGCCCCAAGAATTCAAAATTATGCCCCTCCCTTCATCTATCACTCACGACACCTAATTTCAGGCTGCTATTTGGGTAAACCTTCAAGCGCTTTTGCAATCTTCTACAATATTCACACATTAATACGGTGGCATCAGGTCTAATAGGTCTGGCGTCGCTTACATCTCATATGCATGATTTCAAGCTAACAGAGCTATGGTATCATCCCTCCTCTTCGATCCATGATTCGAATAGCGCTTAAGTCGGTAATAGGGATGTGTGGTCGCGCCATATTGGGCATCCATCCAAATATGAAGCATGAATCATGATTCCCCTTACTGTCCAGAAGTGTCACACTTCATGTGAAGTGTGCCTAGAAGTGCCTCTGAAGAGTACACTGAAAAGGCACTTCAACAACAGAGAAAAATACTGGCACATTTCATAGGTACTTCATTAGAAAAAGGCAGTAGCCAAGGGTCTCCTCAAAGACACATCATGGGCTTTGTCAACTTCGTAGCAAAAAATGAGGGACTTCAGAGACACTTCTGAGACTTGGTTTTTGTTCGGCATAATCTAAGGTACTTCTCAAAGACACTTCATGTACTTTGTCAGTTTTTCAGCAAAACTTGGGGGACTTCAGGGACACTTCTGAGACTTAGTTATTGTTCGGCATAATCTAAGGTACTCTTCAAAGACACTTCTGGGACTTTGTCAGTTTTATAGCATAACTTGGGGGACTTCCCCTTATAAAAAATATCTATAAGATTGTACAAAAAAATTGAAAAATCCTATAAGATTCTAATAAATCATATAAGATTCTAAAATATCCTATAAGATTCTGAAAAATCATATAAGATTCTGGAAAAATCCTATAAGATTAAAAAAATCCTATAAGATTCTGAAAAAACCTATAAGATTCTGAAAATCCTGTAAGATTCCAAAAAATCCTATAAGATTCTGAAAAATTCTATAAGATTCAACCCAATAGGATTTCTAGATTATTGGAATTTTCCCACAAACTGTTACAGTAACATAACATTATAAATTAAAACTACATGTATACAAGTTTCAATGATATTAATTAGCTCTGGGAATATCCCAGCTTAAAGTTGGCTGATTAGATTTCACTCAGTCACATCAAATCTCATTTCAATGAAACCACTAAATATCAGATTTGTACTTCACAGTTCAAAATAGCTGCAACTGTGTAAAATATTCACATGTGATTACCGACATATTAGTCGGAACTGTGAACACTTCTATTTGAATAAAATAAAGATATTAATAATATCAGTCTCTCACATATTAGTGTTATCAAAACAGTATCATATTAGATGAGAAATTTTGTTGAATTCAGATTTTATAATCATTCCAAATCCATGATTTTATAGTAAAATATTGGACAAAATGGGAAAATATTTTTAGAAGAATATCAGTTCTAACATAACATAATGTCAGCAACGAAAATGCCCATTAAAGAATACTTTATATTATCCTCTTCATTATTATCACTTGTTTAAATATAATATAAATATAATTTCTGTTTCTGATAGTCTTTTCCCTCTTAACTGTCTTGTCAAAATGGATGGAGTTATCTGCCCTTCAAAATTTAATTGAACACCGGGGGCGCCACCAGTCGACAAAAAAAAATGGCTGACAACTGCAAAAAATCTGGTGGATTTGTTCATGTTAAGCTAGAATTATGGAGGTTTGAAGAACTGTATTGCAGATGGTGATGAGTGCAGCTAGTGATATGGTAAGTAAATTATAAATATAACTATAATTTTTCTGTTTTTCATAACTTAATAAGCAAAGAACTGAGCTGAAGAGTGATGTAGACCTGGGAGTCTCAGCTATTATTATCAACAAGTTTCCCTTAACTTGGCATATTAAAAAATTGATATTGGCCTCAATAAATATTGATATATGGACTGCAGGTTGAAATAATGTACTTCACCTTATAATTGCAGTCAAAATTAATGGGCCAGCATGGTTTTCACAAAGAAATATCCATATCTCTGTCTCAATATCACTTTCAGATCTACCAAAGCAGTGTGGTGGGTCATTGTTATGATTGTGTGATTTGTCAGCTTGGAAACCCCAGGCTTGGGGACCTCATATGAAGATTTCCATGCACCCCTGGAGGAAATCCCCTGAGGGTGAGATATTTTATCAAAAAAACTGCTTGTATTCTTCCTGTTCATGTCAAAACAGGTGGATTTAGCTGGTTGGGGGGGATGGTAGCTCTAAATAAATTATCTTGTTTTGAACTGTTTATCGATTTATAAAATTTATTGATTTTTGTTCCTTGCATAAGATTGTAGAATATTTCCATACAAGATTTTTGACAAAATGGTAAAGAAATGTTTTAAAATATATTCATAATAAAATGTAAGCATAACCTATTTTTAGCTGTAATCAGAAAAAAGTATAATCAATTATGATTTAGACTTTTCATCATTATAACAGGCTATATTTTCCTTGTCTATTGATTGCACTATTCATATACCAAAGCTAAGGATCTTCACACACTTCAATTGTACATTTCTACCCACATCGTGAGAAATGAGAACATTTCATTTCATACATTTATTTCATTTCAAAAATTTAAGAATACAATTTGTAGTTAATAAGCATTTATTTGTTATTTGAAACCCTGTATGGATATTTAGGTGAACCAGAAATTAACAAAGACAAATTATAAAAATTCACATGACTGTTTCTCTTCAATTCTAATGGCTTCTTACATTGTATACTTTCATATTCCAGAATACAGCTGCTACAAGGAACTCCGCTCACTTCAAGCAGCCCTCGACTGACGGGAAATGTAATGAGCACACCTAGGTATGGTTGATTCCTTCATAGTGTATATTGCTTAGAATGTCACACAAACTGTTTATCTCCCTTGTGTATATCATGGAGCATTAAGGAAAGGATAATAGACATGCTCATCAATCTTTTGTAAATCGTACGGATGTGTTCGATTCTTTACCCTTTATGGTAGTCAACCTATTCAATCATCCTGAGTGTATTAAAAAAAACTGGATTGCATGTCATAAGGAACCATATATACAACTGATCAGGTTTTAATTATGTGCATGTATTTATCGCCACATGTCAAGAAGTCCACAATTGGGTTTCAGCAAAGGTTGGATTACATCCAAGTGGACCTCAGGGCAACTAAAGCAAACTATCCTACAAAAGATCTGCTGCTTCAATGTCAAGTTGGACAAGAACACTGTCACCCTTGAATAATAATACTAATACTACAATAAATTCTCATACCAAAGACTGCATGTAAATACATACATATATAGTACTGTGCTGTATTTTGTCTCAAAGATTTGTGCTAGCGGTTATATAAACTACACGTTTCATTGTAAATATTTTATGATGTACTATTTTGTCTCACTCCCAGTGTTTTCTCTAAATAAAACGTTCTGTGCTCAAATATATATTTGTGTCTTCTTTTACGGGAAAGTAAATAGCTCGTGGCTACATACCTTTCATTACACGGATTTGCTATGATACTAATAAGGTACTTCAAGAGCGCTTCATAAGTGCTATGAAAGGTATTCTTCTGTAGAAGTGTGGATGAAGTGCCTTGCCATATAAGGACATTGAAGTGCCTCAAATATTCTAATTAGGCACTTCAAGAGTACTTCAGAAGTGCCTTTGATGGTTACCCTTCGTTGGAAGTGTCGATGAAGTGCCTTTGCATTAGTTAATTAACATATTTGAGGCACACTTCAAAAGTACTTCCAAGTGACTTCATTGTGACTTCAATGCCCTTATATGGCATTGCCACAAAACAATACCCACACTGCAAGTACACTTCTGACTCTGAGCCTTGCACTTCAAGGTTAAAATATGGCCACACTTTAAAGTTACTTCAAAGTTACTTCAAAGATACTTCTGGACAGTAAGGGTGCGCACCAGGAAAATTGGGTTTCAAAATTTTAATGTTGGTTGGTGTGGTCACCTCATGAACAATTAAACAAATGAGTTATTCTGCGTTATAGTAATTTCTACTGATGCAACGAGAGCTTGTAAGAGTCGCCAAGCATTTGGTGGTACCAGAGGCCACTTAGAGGATTGTTTGTTGGTGGTTACCAGACTGACAATTCAATCTGTCTTCAGCTTCCAGCTGGCAAACCCGTCTCAAAAGAATGACTATATGCATCTCTTCATGGCGAACTTCGCTGTATAATGTTGAATTCTATGACCCTGGTTGAAAATTTCGTTTCCTTCAATGATGAAATCATCCAGGAACTACCATATGTACTTGTCTGATTATCAAATTATGTTTAACTCTTCTGGTATGGTTAGGTGACAAGCCTGTTCCTTGATAAGCGGTAATTATCCTGACCCTCTGACTGCAAACAGGGATACCTAGTCAAGGGTAATATTCCTGACTATCTGACTACGAACACGGGTACCCGTCTCCCTCCATTTTTATGGAATGTGGTTCATATGTTCCAAAAAGAATATCTAAAACCACTTCATCTTGCATCTGACTGGTAGACAAGCTACTTGTACAAGAGCAATACCATATATGTTAACAAATGTTTCTGTGTGTAGCTTCCGGCTGGTCACAGCCCGGTCCTGTCCAACAATCATGATCGCCATCAGATATTTCCTTTGTTGACGGACAATTTTGTCAGTTGAGCTATAAAACTGATAAGTTTGAAGTTTCGATCATGCGGATGGGGGATTACAACCAGATCAGTGGGGCACTACACTTACACATAGCAAGGGGAGCAGAGGTGGATGTTATATTGAATTTTCACAGAATGCTTTTCATTCGTGAATACGCAAATCACCTAATAAAATATTACCAACCATAATGTGGTAATTATTCTTCCTATACGAAGATATTGAAAAAAAATAGACGACTTATCCTTGTTTGACATCTCTTGACCTTCATGACCTAAAAAATGACCACCATGGTAAAAAATGAGACTGTCATCCGATTACATCAATCCCACACCATGTAGAGTTGATTAAGCTTGGATGACAGCTTTTAACAAACGATGCCGCCATCTTCTTGGTTTGGTTCACTAATTTGGGGTCATTGCTCCCCCTAAATGTTTTTCTTGTCCCTTGAGCTAGCGAGCTGAATTTTACCACACTATACCATTGGGTGAAGCTCTACGAGAGATTTTTTTTAAAAATCCAAGATGGCCACGTGATAACGTCACAGTGACTTCATTTTCAAAAAAACTTTCTTGGGACGATTTTTCGTTTTTTTTTAATGTGTTTTCTTCACAAAAACTGCATGATAACTTATTAAATAATCATCTGATGTAAAATGAAATAGTTTTTGTCCTCTTTTCCTCGCAGAAAAGTAGGAATTTGAACCAAAAATGACGAACGCAACATTTTTTTCTGATACGCCATTTTGAATTTACTCATGATTTTCTGCTCGTAGCTATGCAAATAGGCTCAACATGACTCCAATATGACAAACTACAAATCCATGGAGTGTCAGCTCTAAATATTTTGCCGATCCGAAGATAGGACAGAAAGTGTGGGAAGGGGACCACAATGCCTCCCCTCCCTTCACAGTTTTGGTAGTGTTAAAATTTCCCATAATCCATTACATCTGTGAATATGCAAATCACCAGTAAGTAAGACCAGAACAAAAATGAAGCAAGTTAAAAAAAATCAGTCACAATCACTCTTCCTTTACGAAGATATTGCAAAAAATAGATGCTTTATCCTTTAATATTTGACCTCTAATGGGTTTTCTGACCTAAAAATGACCTTAAAGGTCAAAAGTGAGAATGTCATCCGGTCACATCGTAATCTGCACACCATGTAGAGTTGATTAAGCCTGGATGACAGCTTTTAACACGCGATGCCATCAAACAGTTTTCTAGCCATCTTTGGGTTGGGTGGCTGGTATACACAATACGGAATATGTTGTCTGTGTTATGGTTCATGGGTATGGATAGTTGTAAGATAATTCAGTTTCACGCAGCAAATGAGGGTCCTGTTGACTTTGATGTACATATATGTCTGTCTGTTCGTCTGTTGGTCTTTCCCCTGCAGTTCCAGACCTTGGTTGGCTATTGCGCTTGGATCTATATATTGTTTGATGCAATATTTACTTCTAATGGTGTAATTTCTTTGGGTCTTGAATATGCATCCTTCCGTTCTTATACTAATGACGTTTTCTTATAATTGAAGCAATTTAGATATCTCCATTTCACAACCCACCTGTTTTGATGCAGTTGGAATTTTGTGATGTTACGAAGTGATAAAATGTCAGCATAAATATATGCCGTAATATTCACAGAGTTATAATGAAATATTTACAGAGCTTTTCAAGTTATAATATTGATTATACATAGCATTATACAAACTACTATTTTAAAAAATATAGTTACAATAGAAACATTTTAATAAGGGCTTTATTATTACGTGCCATACCCTGGACAGGGGATTGGAATCGGTGTCCGTATGAATAAGTTCATTACGAAATTTTAAGTGGAGAAATACCTAGGGAATAGCTCACAGCCTATTGATTTTGAGGTCAAAAGTTCAAGGTCACTTTATTAAATTGTATCTGTTTAATGCATTGTGAGCTATGTCTAGTTATCAAATGCAGTTACAGAGTTGTTTTCCCTGGGGAATCTATAGGACTGCAGCTGTCACCCGTTTATGCAAACATTAAACATCGGCAGCTGAACTGTTGTGCTTTATCGGGTCTGTATCTGTCGATACGGATTTTATATATTTGGAACATCATTATGTCTTGCTGACATAAGTGAAAAATGTTGACCGCTTCTCTCTTGCAGGAAACTAACCTATGTTTATGTATACTATGATGTAGTAGGCTGGGGAAGGAACCGGTATGCACTGGGGACAACTGGCCTGTTTTACATTGTTTTATAGAGGTTTATGAGAGGGTCTTTGGTGGGGGGGACGCTTAATGGCGACAATTTCCACCTGTAATTCAACACACATATTTCATGAGAATGTGAATAAAACTGCCAAAGTGAAATTTCACATTGTTTTTTAAAATAAATAACTTATACAAGTATTATTTAATACTGAATTACTGCCCGAACAGGCTTTCTAGTTAGAATTAATTAACCTCACTAAATCACTCAATCCAGTCCGTCAAAATCTGTGGATAGCTGACCACATTTTACGAGCAAGAAAGTAGAGCTACTGTAAAATTAAGGAATACACGTATAAAATGATATAAATACAAATGTAACTTGAATATATCAGACCTCAAAGTATACACGAACACTAAAACACAGAAACATGAAAACTGTATGAAAAAAGCTTCAGAATACTTTCTTGCGATGTACTGTGTGAGCAAGACACAGAGCCAGTCAATTTCTTTCAGCATTTGAATATGTATCTGGTTGATACTTCGGGTCAAATATTTGAGTCCTAGGGTCAAACAACGATAAATAAAAAAATCGAAATTGATAAAAACTCGAAAATTTTGTCGAAAAAATAGTTCGAAAATGGCTTCTGGGAAGATGACGTCATTGTGACGTAATTTGGACGGCCATCTTGTATTTTACATATTTGATGGTGCAGCCTAGCTATAAGTTATACAGTGTGCCGGTAAATTACAGCATCATAGCCCGAGTGATAACGAAAATATTGAGGATAAAATCGAAGGGAGTGATTAAGTCAATCCATTGGGGAGACTTCGAAAGACCCATAAAACCCCCTGCATGGTCTTTTTGAGATGGATCCACATCTGAGTTCGTTCTTCATGGTTTAAAGTATAACTGTGCCTGGTGCACAATTCACTCCAGATTTAGTGCTTAGGGGCTGGACTATAAATTTTAGTCCTATTCTGTCAGCAATTGTAAAGTGAGTTAAAATGCCTGCTCTTGATGACATCATAGTTCTCAACTAAAAAGGCTTTTGCAGACAGTTTTGACTTTTTCATTTTGAGTGGAGGGGTAAATTCTCCACTCAAAGCTGAGCCAAGATACTTTGCTCCGAAAATGTGGCACTCCAACTTCTTCGATTGTTCTCCCAAATATGTGCATTTTCTACCTGAAATTCCAAGTAACATGTATAGGAATATTCACGGATATAAACAAATTAAGCAGCATCAAAATCTGTCGGAAATGCTTTTGTGAGTATATGGCGGCATTGCGAGGTCATCATAGAGAGTCTCTGGTCCCAGCAGCAATGGAATATTCATATCAGTGAAGCACTAAATTTTGTGGAAAGAAGTATTGAATGAAGTACTATTGGCACGAAGTTTGCAGCCTTCAAAAGAGTTGAACAGTTCTCACTTGTGTTCATGTTACTGGGTAAAAGGGAGTAAGTGCTGCCATATAATGCTTCGACATAAATCAACTTGCAACCCTGAAAATTTCAGCTGATGTTTATGGGGAAAAACAGCATGATGATGATTTATGTATTCATGTAACTGGGTCTGTCATCAAATCCCCTGATACATTTAAATTTCTCAGAGCAGGCCCGTACGCAGGATTTTGTTCGGGCGGGGGGGCTCGTTTCCCAGTCAGGTGGGACTATCCCAGCACATGGGACTATTCTTACAAGGACTATCCCAGCAATGCGCGCTCAGCTAGGGGGGTCCGGGGGCATGCCCCCCCGCCCCCTGAAAATTTTAGAACCTAAGACTACATTTAACGCGTTCTAGAGTATTTGGTCGACCGACCCCTCCGAACCTCCCCCCATCCTGCGTACGGGCTGAGGTCAATTGGAAAATAGCCATATTCGTACGCGCGTGCACTTCCGTCGGAACAACACAGTTATTCCCCTTGTTTTTT
The DNA here is from genome assembly GCA_036873755.1 of Hanleya hanleyi. NCBI lineage: Eukaryota > Metazoa > Mollusca > Polyplacophora > Lepidopleurida > Hanleyidae > Hanleya > Hanleya hanleyi. Next base: position 100,531 of record JAVTVY010035198.1, on the reverse strand, counting down.
GTTTTAAAATACCAGTATCGTCGAGTGTCTGTCTACGCTATGTTATTTTAATTTAACAGTTTTTTCGTAACTTACCAGCAATATATGCTGTATGAAATCTATGCTAGCTATACCAATTATATATAAATGCTGTATCAAAGTATTAAATTTGAACGGTGTATTTCTGTGTGTGCGACGTGGATTCCTAACGATCGATAATTCGATCTCGAATATACACACCAACTTTCCGAAGACCTCTGGAACTGGTGAGGACTTACACCCGAGTCCTCAGAAGAATTTTACTGAAAACCAATCTATGACCAACAAACTACCACGTGACATCGTTTTAAGCCAGTCCTCGGAAAATCGTCAATATGAGAACTGAATGTTACACTCGCTCCGCACGTTGTTGATCTCACCCACAAACAGAGAAATGAACACGTTTTTTCGCGCTTTCTCGAAATAAGGGAGCTAACTAGACTGAAAGATTGACTTCCCTGTTTTTGGCCGACATAGGCTAGCGCGTGGTCCGCTAAAAAATTTCGGAGTCCATAATCGACGACCTAACTGCTCAGTCCTCGGTACTATATGTAGAATAGGGTATTATTATAAGGGTATTATCAGTCCTCAGTCTTATACAAAAACATGGTTACATTGAATTTCTCACTTTTATGGGAGTACAAGGGACCCCCCTCCCCCACCCCTCCCCCTCTTGTTGGTTTGTTTGCTCCTATCTCCGGAACGACAAAAAATTAAGAGCTGATGTTCCGTGAGTTTATAGCTTATCATATTGGAGTCATTTTGTGACTATATTCTGATCCCCGAGCAGAAGATCATTGGTAAATTTAAAATGGCGGCCATGTGAGTACGAGAAAAGTGATGTTTTCGTCAGATTTCTTCAAAAGTTTTGCTTTTCTGCAGTGGGTAAAACATATTTTATTTCATATCAGATGATTATTTACTAACTTATCGTTAAACAAAAATATGGAAAAATTTGACAGAAAAATCGTACAAAAAATACCTTTTTTGAAAATGACGTCTCTGTGACATCATCATGGCGGCCATCTTGGATGGCGCTGATTTTAACACATTGTCGGGAATACATCTTAAAGTTTTATAATTCATTAAACGTTACTGGAGTGGTATAGCCATGTGATTCCAACAGACTAATTTATTTTCAGGTAAAATTAAATGCAACATCATAAGGTTAAGGTCACCGCCAGAGTTTGAAACCCGTTATTAGCCCCTATTGGGACTTTAAAATGGATTTCGCTTCTTTGTGTCTGTGGATGTCCGTGGATGACAGTTCCAGTTCTTCACAAGCGATAACTTCCAAACGCTTTAATTGTCCGATTCCTCCGAAATTTGGCATATGCATTCCTTGCGACAACACGTCGGTTGGTATTGTGTTTCAGGAAGATTTGCTTGAAGGTGGCACCACTGGATTAAAATGGGTCTGCTTCTTCGTGTCTGTGGATGTCCGTTCAAATTCTTCGCAAGCGATAACCTCCAAATGCTTTGTCCCATTCCTCCGAAATTTGGAATATGCATTCCTTGCGATAAGATGTCGCTTGGTATTGCGTTTCAGCAAGAACTTCTGGTGGCACCATTGGGTCTTCTTCCAATCTTCTGTGCATGTCCATTCGTCTCTATTGATGTTCGTTCAAATTCATCGCAAGCGATAACCTCCAAACGCTCCTCCGAAATCTAGCATATGCCTTGCTTGCGACAAGACGTCTACTGGTATTTCGTTTCAGCAAGATCTGCCTGAAGGTGGCGCCACTAGGATTCATTCCATCTTTCTGTGGATATTCGTGCTAATTCTGGCAAGCGATTCCTTTGGATTCCTCCGGAAGCCGGCATATGCATTCCTTGCAACAATATGTCGATTGGTATTGCATTTCTGCAAGATCTGCCTGTAGCGTTCATTTCGTTATTCCGTGCTGCAAGCGATAATTTTGAAACGCTTAGTCTGGTTCCTCCAAAATACCTTGCCTTTCCGAGTAAGAACATGAGAAACGCTCATCGGATTCTTCACAAATTTGGTATGCATATACCATGTCATATGAGATATCGCTTGGAATTGAGTTTCGTCTACTTGCGCGTACAAGTGGCGCCATCCGGTGGAATAACTTGAGAACCGCTCATCAGATTCTTCCCAAATTTGGTAAGCATGTGCCCTGCCATGAAATGTTGCTTGGAATTGCGTTTCACCCACTTCTGTTTACAGGTGGTACCACCTGGTGGCAAAATCCGAACTTAGTTTCCGGGCAATAACATGAGAATTGCTCATCTGATTTTTCTCAGATTTGGCGTGCAGGTAAAATACCAGGAGATGTTGCTTGATATTGCATTTGGTATTGTTATTTGGTATGAATATACCATGACATAAGATGTCGCTTGAGATTGCGTTTCGCCCACTTGCGCGTACAGGTGGCATCACCTGGTGTCAGAATCTAAATTTGATTTCCAGGCATTAACTTGAGGACCCTCCTAGGAATCGTCTCGCCTAAAGGTTGCGCCACCTGGTGGAATATTCCAAAATTTGTTTCCGGACAATAATTTGACAACTGCTCATCGGATTTTTCTCAAATTTGGTATTCATATACTATATGGCTATTCGCGCACTTGCGCTTACAGGTTGCGCCACCTGGTGGCAAAATCTAAATTTGGTTTCCAAGCAATAACTTAGGGACCCTCCTCAGATTCATCCCAAATTAGGTATGCAGATACCATGTCATGAGATGATGTCCATTTGTATTGTGTGTCACCCGCTTCTGCCTGCAGGTGTCGCCACCTGGTGGGAAAATCAGAAATTTGTTTCTGGGCAATAACATCGGATTCGTCTCGAATTTGGTATGCATATACCAGGCCTGGAGATGATGCTTGGGAGTGCGTTTCACTCACATGCGCCTACAGGTAAAACCACCTGGTGGCAAAAGCTAAATATGTTTTCCGGACAATAACTTCAGGACGCCTTCAGATTCTTCTGAAATTTGGTTTGCTGAGATGTGGCTAATGTGACGTTCTATTGGGCATTGTCTTGTGTAGACCTAATTCTAGGCAAGAAGTTGGGATGACTTCAACGTAAATCTGGGTTATCCTTCATGCAGTTAACGAGCTCAGCTAGGAAAATGTTGAACAAAGGCGATTGAAATGAACAGAACGTCGGAGAACCAAGTATGGTCGTTGAGATGTCCGGCACAACATAGTCAAAATACCAACATGGCAATATGGCTTCTTGTCAGATACGCTATACATGTTTCCTTCACCTCTTCTAATTATTAGGCTTCCAAGTTGACTTGAAGGAATATTGGTCGGATTATTCGTTTTCTTCCGTCAGATTTTGTTCTCATCTTGTCTCGGAAAAAGTGAGACCAATGATGCTGAATGGTTATGAGGTATTGCATATTAGCAGACGATTCTGATTGGTCAACTGATTTAACGGTCAGATTTGATTGACCTAGTTTCCCCAAATGCATCTTCTTCAAAACGGCAGAACTGAATGATCTTAATTCAATTTGGCAAAGGCGAGTTGATCCGCGAATGCAAAATGGCCGTCATCGACCAATCGAGGTATTTGATTGAACGAGAATTCGGACGGTAGTCGAGACCGTTTGGGAAAATTCAGATTCAAGCGATATGCTGGACATTGAAAGATGATCAGCGGATATCGAAATTCCGGCAGCTACTGAAGCACAAAGGTTTCATTCCCTAGAGCCAAACAAAATAGACCTAACGTTCACATATGATCGTCCATGAGCATGCAAAGTTATCGCACGAACAATGCCGTGAAGTGATAAGGGCATATTATTGTTTCCGTAGGGAAATATAAGGACCCCCCCCCCCGACCGACATGGTCGATATTCGGCCTGCATTCTCAAGGAGGACAAGGGATTCTCGAGTGTCTCTGTATCACAGCCCTGCTTTTAATGCACCTGTCACAATCGAGTGGACTTCGTATATGATGTGAACGTTAGGTCTCTACAGTTCCAGGGTCCTTAACTTAAGATTTCGGACACCTTATTAGGCTTGCTCAATGGAAAGGTTACCAGACCCATCTTAGGTCCAAAAAGTGTTTCTGTTAATCTGCCGTGAAGGCGAGTGTTAGTGAGGAATGATCGGTAGTTTCTGTTAATCTGCCGTGAAGGCGAGTGTTGGTGAGGAATGATCGGTAGTTTCTGTTAATCTGCCGTGAAGGCGAGTGTTGGTGAGGAATGATCGGTAGTTTCTGTTAATCTGCCGTGAAGGTGAGTGTTGGTGAGGAATGATCGGTAGTTTCTGTTAATCTGCCGTGAAGGTGAGTGTTGGTGAGGAATGATCGGTAGTTTCTGTTAATCTGCCGTGAAGGCGAGTGTTGGTGAGGAATGATCGGTAGTTTCTGTTAATCTGCCGTGAAGGTGAGTGTTGGTGAGGAATGATCGGTAGTTTCTGTTAATCTGCCGTGAAGGTGAGTGTTGATGAGGAATGATCGGTAGTTTCTGTTAATCTGCCGTGAAGGCGAGTGTTGGTGAGGAATGATCGGTAGTTTCTGTTAATCTGCCGTGAAGGTGAGTGTTGGTGAGGAATGATCGGTAGTTTCTGTTAATCTGCCGTGAAGGTGAGTGTTGGTGAGGAATGATCGGTAGTTTCTGTTAATCTGCCGTGAAGGTGAGTGTTGGTGAGGAATGATCGGTAGTTTCTGTTAATCTGCCGTGAAGGTGAGTGTTGGTGAGGAATGATCGGTAGTTTCTGTTAATCTGCCGTGAAGGTGAGTGTTGGTGAGGAATGATCGGTAGTTTCTGTTAATCTGCCGTGAAGGTGAGTGTTGGTGAGGAATGATCGGTAGTTTCTGTTAATCTGCCGTGAAGGTGAGTGTTGATGAGGAATGATCGGTAGTTTCTGTTAATCTGCCGTGAAGGCGAGTGTTGGTGAGGAATGATCGGTAGTTTCTGTTAATCTGCCGTGAAGGTGAGTGTTGGTGAGGAATGATCGGTAGTTTCTGTTAATCTGCCGTGAAGGTGAGTGTTGGTGAGGAATGATCGGTAGTTTCTGTTAATCTGCCGTGAAGGTGAGTGTTAGTGAGGAATGATCGGTAGTTTCTTTGAATCAAGTTAAATGACTTTTTAACCATGCAGTGTAAATCTTATTGTGTGAAGAACGTCGACTACTACGTAAACATGTGTATTGTTATCCAGTACGGTATGACTAAACCATTTTGAGCGAACGTGTTTTTCTCACCGCTTCTTCAAAAGCTTAATATTCGTTTGTTTCACCAACCTATTTAATTGATTGTGTATTTTTATATTTGGCGAAAACATTGTTCTGGAACAATCTCGGGCAATCAGACACACGAACTGAAGCTTCAGAACATCTGGAGGCCTGACTCACCATTTGTTAAACATATATTAATGACTACGTGTAGATGGTAAACCTCGGGACCAAGAGTCCCACCAAAATTTCACCATATACAAATATCATATCATAGAATATCATAGAACAATATGATAGAACAAATATGAAATAATATGATAATTAATTATGAAATTGGAAACTTTAGTAAAAGTTATAAACAATTATCAAACTTTATATTGAAGTGGGGATAAGGTATGAAACTATCTCCTTCTCTTCGGAAAGTTAGTTCAACTACTGTATGAATAATTTATGACTGGGACGTAGTTGAATCCACCATTTAGATGCATGAAGGAATACGAATAACCACTTTGTATGGAGACCAGATGTTGAGGCCTGAGGCAAGACAGAGAAATACACTTTCCTATAACACACCAGGGTGGTCCAGAGAGAAAAACTGTGGTAATAAATATGACCTCTCATCAGAGTTAATAAATGCTAGTGGGTGAGTCATTATTTTGTGTGAAATGCAAAAGTTAATTGTCTAATAATTTCACAAGGAAATATCTTTGTGTGTGATCAATCTGTGTTAGGTGCATTTTTATATGAAAGTCCGGCAAGAAAAACCAAAACAAATTAAAAATGTTGGGTCAGGAAAAGAATATCCTGTTAACAATGCTGGAAGAGATAAGAACTTTATATATGGAAAATGCAGAGATTAATTGAGCCGATAACACAGTATTTCTGACTCCAGGTACAATTTTGAAATACCTTACTTTAGTACCCGTGACGAGAAAAGAAATAAAATAGGCAGAAAGGAATGTTATCTCTAATATCTTTGACTTCAAGGTATAATTACTTGATCTAACGGAGGTGATATTAGAAACCCTTGAATAAAACAGGGGGAAAAGGACTGTTGTTAAGTAGGCACTGAACGAGTAAGCCTTTCATCAATGGAATGACAATGACGAACTTTAAAAGTCCGTAGAGGCAAATACTGTGGCATGAGATACTAGCTAAATAAGTACAATTAGCTAAATAAGTACAATTGTCGAGGGTTATACGATTAATTTAGATGATTGATGTGTTACGAGGGTGTAATCTGTCATGTACTGTTTAAAGCCAACAGTGAGTTTATCGATAATAGAAATATACAATATGAACAGATAATACGGATACATGTATTACAATACATAGATAGATAGTTTCATACAGTTAATGAATTTGGCGTGGAGAAAAATGTTTATTTGTATGATGTATATGTGTATACGAGTCGGAGTGCAGCATATAATAATAGCGAAATTGCCCAGTCAAACAAATATAGGATCTCAGTTATTTCCCAAAGAGGATAAGCTACAGGAGAGAACTATATTGGGGTGATACAGCATTAGGGTGATTCGGCATGGTAACAGAATCGATTTCTGTGAGTCATCCCACTCGAGACAGTCTAGGTCAACAGGGATCTGCCAGGTTAAGGTATATGAACTTTTGAGAATTATTTGGACTAGGGAAGAAGTAATATTGGATAGTTAGGTCATCATCCTCCAATCAGACATAAACACATATGTTAGAATAATTAAATAGATCATGTAGTCCCCATATAAATACCAAGGGACGAGCAAAATCACGCACACTTTTGTGACGGGATTCTTTGATAGCCAACTGAAGAAGTAACAGAGCCAAATTCCAGAGAGACAAGTGGGGTTTTCTCGCAAAAAGACTAGACTGCCAGGTTTCCAAGTATGGACAAGCTTGGCATCGGTTAAGAAGTCAGGGGTTCCTCAGTAAGGAAAAAGGAAGCACAAAATAAGAAGGCAACAGGTCAGTTTGTTCAATTATTGTTGGCTAGTGATATGACTCTAGCTTATTGAGTGACTTGAAAGATGTGATTAACATGTATTAGTGTTTGGTTATCGTGCTAAAGGAATTTGAGCATATATTGGTGTCAGATAAAAGAAACCTCAAGAAAACGTATCATATGTCTTTTTGTTAATTTATTGGATACGGAAGGAAGTATATCGGGCGGGGCAAAGGTCGTTTGAACGAATCCACCCTGACGTGTGCGCACGATTCCGACGTGCCTTCTTGTAAGCCAAGCGAGTGGTATGTGATGTAGGGGACCGATTGGTCCTCCGCACCCACAAAAAGTCCGAGTGACACATGGTGTAAGAAAGCTAAAATACGATACAAATAACTAAAAGGCGAGACGGTCAGTACTCGGAAGGTTGGCCGGGCAAAAACTACTCCCCGCGGTGGTATCTGGGAAAGTTATTAGAGGCCGCTATAGAAATTCTCTTCTCGATTGCACCTTGCACAGGTGAGCATTTGGATAATGCATTCTTCTAAATCTGGTCGTATGACCCAAAATATGTGACACAGCTTAGATGATGGGCTATAAATAGCGCGCATACACTGGTTTGTCTCGATTTTCCCTTCTGGATAGGCACTGTTGTTAGGACTTGGTTGCATGTCCGTTCTCATTGCAGAGGGAAATACAACGTCAAGTCAATAGTGGTGGACAAACACCGTATCTGACAAGACACAAATAATAGATGACCATGTTATATACCGTTTCTCAGTCACAGGAGGTTTAATACTGTTTCCGATGTCAGTAAATGACGGATAAATTTTCGATTCTGAAAGACATCAACGACAGTTTTCAATATTGGTAGAGGCCAAATATCGCTTCCGTTATTGATAGATAGTCCGGGTTTCCATTCTGAGAAAGTGTGCTTCTTAGTTTACTTCTTAGTTTTACAGATTTTGTCCTACTCAGCATTAGTTTGTACCCTGGACATCTGCGGTCAACACCAGGGTGGATTAAAAGCTGTCCGAATGGGTAGTAAGGTGTGAGTGACCTCACAAAACCACCAAGGTCCGTGGTACAACGGCGGGTAGGACAAATTTGCCACACCGAAATAAACGAAATCCTTATTTCTTTTCAAGGGCACACTACAGGCCAAATGCTTATTCAGCAGTTAGAATGTAAATAGTGTTTCCGATATGTAAAGAGCACAACTATGCTGATTCCGATATCGGAGAAGCGCAAATACGCTCCAACTAGATCAGCTGGCCGGAGGAGGGGGAATCGTCCATGGGCCAAGACCCCAAATTTCACCGATCTGTACCACTCGAGGTGGCAAATTCTAGTAATGTTTTTCGAAGAGGTACATGTATGTAGATGTTATCCATATGTGATAATCGTTACAAATCGGTAGCTTAACGGTAGCAAAACACACTTCCTTAACCCCACCCCTGCTCGTATTCCGAACTCAAACAATGGGAGCAGGGGAATGGTTCCTCGGATATATTAGTTATTTCTGTCGCTGGAGAGCTGAAACTCCAGATACTATGGGGGCAGGGCCTGATCCATTGACACAAGTTAACATACCTTAATATTACCATTGTATGATGTCATAGTGACGTAATAACATGTGGCAGCATTTATTGTCGAAATTTTGGTTGGTTTTCCAATTTTTTTTCCAATTCTGCTGGCACCATGTGACGTATCAACTTTGGCAAATGTTCTTTGAGGAGGTATTTGTATGTAGATTATGCCCATATGTGATAACGCGTGCAGATCAGTAGCGTCGTGGTAGTTATGGTACACTTTCTGAACCCTCCCCCCATCACATTCTGAACTCAAATCTGGGGGGTGGGGTATGATTTCTTGGATATTTTACTTATTCCTGTTGTTAGGGAGCTATAACTTTTCACCCCCTGCATATGAGGTATTCGCCTACCGAAACAAGTTAACGGGGTTTGAAATGATCATTTTATGACGTCAAAGTGACGTCATAACATGGGCAAGAATTTATTTTTAAATTTTTGGTTACTTTCAATATGTTTTTCCAATTTTGCTGGTAAATCTTGAGGCAACAGATTCGGTTCATATTTTGTAAGGGGTATTTGCAAGCAAATGCTATTCATGCGTGACAACCGTTGTATATAGGTAGTTTATGGGTTGTTATAGTACATTTTCCGGACCCTACCTTTTTCTGTATTCTCAACCTAAGTTTGCAGGTAGAGTATGGTCCTTCCGATATTTCCATTATGGTTAGATGGTTTAAAAGTACCAACCTGTACCTCCATGCCCTTTTTTATTGAAACACTTATTGAAACCTTCATTTGATGCTGTGATGGCGTCACCGTGACTGAATAATACTGATGATAATTTTGAGGTTATTTTATTCTCTGATTTTTACTTGGACCAAAGGAAGTGGTAAATCCTGTTATGTTTCTTTGAAGAGCGTGAGCGGCCGAACAGTGGCCGTACGGAAGAAGTGGACGAAGACAAGTAAGGAAATATTCCCAGATATTGCGATATTTCCATTGATTCTCATCTTGACTCGTCATTCCTATCCGTATCTTCCCACCAAATTTTGTTCTTCTGTCATTATTGGTATGAATCTGACGAAATGGAACTTCCCGCTTAATCTACCATATTCGGCGACCAGACTTCAAATATTTGCCATTTTGTTACAATTGCAATTAACCTTGAGGAGTATAAATATCTTCTCAATTTACAAATGCTACAACATATTGTCACCCTTTATGATGAGCTAATGTTGGACATCTTAGAATTTCCATTGTGTTTAAGACGTTACCCTTTTTTTGCCATCTTGGCCACCGATTGTTTGCTAATCCAGGTTGGTCAACGTGGTATCCCAGCAAATTTTATGCTTTAGTCAAGCAAACGTGTTGAACGGATTATCCACTCTGTGTTGCCAACTGCAAATTTGTTTCATAGCTAGAGATGGTCATATGTGTTAGATATCTGTATTTGATATCCGATGTTTGCTCCTTAAAATGCACAAACAGTGCCCTTTTAGAGTTTCTCAGAAGATTTTGACGCTACTATTGCGTCTGGGCATTATCCCCTGGGAGTTTGCTGCCTGCTGGGAGCTGCATAAATGCATGCCCAATGACCTCTTTCAGAGATTGCAAAAGATAGAAATGCAGAGAATCCAATACCATCAACAACGTGTTAGAGTATTCACAACGTCTCAAAACATACATGATAGACCTACTGAGGAATCTGATGCTGGCCAGATATCCATGAAACCAACAAGGTGATTCCTTGGTGACTCCACCCCCGCTACCAGGTCATTCGCTCTCTTCTATTGTCGGGGGCCCTGGCAAACGGCTTTGTCGAACGTAAATAATTCATTGATTGATGCAGATACTCGATAGTGAAATGCTGCAAACCTGACACTGGACTAACAGGCTGTGATCACACTCGACTGGGATGGTTGCTGAAAGGGGTATCATATATCCTGCTAACATCTCTGGTGGAACATGAAATATGCCAGCGTTGATGCAGAGAGTATGCCTACATCCCCAGCTGGAGAGAAGGATTGTTCGATAACAATGTTCGAAAATATATTCATTTCCACTCAGCTAACTGCTCATATGCCATTATGATGACATGATTTGCCTTAAAATTAGCCATATGGATGACCAGGCAGTTTGGAAATATTGTTCAGAAGTTGAGGGATTGTAGTATAGAGAGTCGAGAAATCCCATGTGGATACATGTCTGTACGGTATGTGACCTTTAACATCAAGTTCTTCCGTAAGACATTTTGAGTTTTTCAATATCCATATACATTCAACGCCAGAGTTCTTAGAAATAGTGGCGCAATACCTTTCCCAAAATGCTTTTACCTCCTGAAGGGCCCTCGTCAATAGGGTTGAAAGAAGCTTGGTGGTGCAGCTTCTAGAACCAGATATTACAAGCGTCTAGTCCGTCATTCATAATCCAGCCGTCGTCCATTAGAGAATATCCGCGTCCATAATCCAAAGACCTATTCCATTTTCCACATAACAGTATTAGCACCAAATTCAAAAAGACAATCATAGTATACATAAACATAGGCTTGTTTCCTGCAAGAGAGAAGCGGTCAACAGTTTTCAATGATGCCGGCAAGACATCATGATGTTCCAGAAATATGACCAGATATGAATCTAGCTTTGTATGGTGATTTATGCATTTTGGGAGTCCAGTATATTTTTGGTATGTCGTTATCATTGGTTGGAAGACAAATACCTCTTTCCCTGAGAAACTTTTTGTGATTGTTAAATAAATCTTCCAGAGTAAATGCAGTTTGGGAGTAAGTAGACGTATTAGATGAAGATATGTCTGTGACAGGTTTAGCTCTTCAGATAACCATACACCATTATATAAATGATGAATGGTCCCTGCATCAGTAGAACTCGAGGATGATCACACCGAACTGCCCTAATTACACATTTTCCTGCATACAGTCATGGCCTGTTTTGGAGATTTGTGATGGTGATACAATCATGTATAACACTTTTGGAATTTCTGCATCAATATCAATGGATATCACTTCGATATGGATGATAAGGAACCCTCCGAGGAGAATGTTCCACTCGTGAATTTTGCATCATTCCTCCCATTCTTCAACGAACAAATTCCAGAACAAGTTAATCATTCTCCACCAACGCATTCTGCAATCAATCTAGAATTTATCCAAAATATGTGTTTCAACCCTATTGAATTAAATGACATTGATCATAGGAAAGCTATTACAGACGATAATGACCTTGAAATTGCTCACTGGAATAATATTAATAGTCACCAATCCAAATATTTCACTGATATCACATTTATCGAGGAAACAACTAACACTACTCAACAATCACTATCATTTTTACACATGAACGCGAGGAGCCTCAAGAAACATTTCTCAGAAATAACAGGATTCATACATAATCTTAAATACCAATTCTCGGTTTTGGGTTTCTCGGAAAGCTGGTTAAATCCCTCAACTGAGGCACTGTTTGAAATACCTGGGTATACACCCTTCCCATCCTCTCGAAGCAGGAAAAGAGGAGGCGGACTAATTTTCTACGTCAATGATCATATAAAATCCTGTACAATAAGAGAAGACCTCTCGCACCTGGATGAGGACGGCGAATATGAATCTCTCTTCTTGGAATTGGTTTTTGGTGAAATAAATTATCTTGTGGGAATATTCTATCGACCACCTGGCAAAAATGTAAGTAACTTCAATCGATATCTAACTGATATTCTTAGCACGACGGACATTGGAAAAAATAACTGTATCCTGATGGGCGACTTCAACATTGACCTTTTTAAAACCGATCGCCATGTACCCTCTAAGGAATTTCTTGATATCATGAAATCATATTATTTTTCCCGCAAATTACTAAACCTGCTAGAGTTCGATCCCATTCATCAACACTTATAGATAATATATTTATCAACTTCCACGAGGAAAACCTTTTCTCAGGTATCTTTTTAACGGATATTACTGACCATTTTCCAATCTTCCACATCTTGAAATCTGAGTCCAGCTGTGAAATACCAGAACAAAAAATAACTTACCGCAGAATTACACCGGAACAAAAAGACCAATTTACGCGAAGAACGAAAGAGATGGATTGGACCGATATTGATCAAGATTGTGATGATCCAAATATAGCTCTTGATAGATTCCTTACAAAATTTAACGTGATATATAACGACTGCTTTCCATTAGTAACTTGCAAATTATTTAAGAAGAAAATCATTAAACCCTGGATCACATATGGAATTTTGACCTCCATTCACGAAAAAAATAGATTGTACCGACTATTTCTCGTCTCCCATGATGAACTTATACATGGACAATATAGAACCTACAGAAACAAATTAAATCATACCATTCGCATATCAAAAAAGCAATATTTCGAACAAAAATTTAATGAATCTAACCAGGATATCAAAGTAACGTGGAAAACACTGAATTATCTCCTGAATCGAAAGAAATCCACAAAAACATCGAAATATTTTAACGTAAACGGCGAGGAAATAACTGACAACCAGACTATTGCAACCAAATTTAACGAGTATTTCAGTACCGTCGTTTCAAATCTTGATTCCCAAATTCCTAACACAGGGTCAAACTTCAATGACTACCTTGGCCCCCCTGTTATGGATAATTTTCAATTTTCAGTTGTAACCCCAGAAGATGTTCAGCAAACTATAATGAATCTGAAGTCGGCCGCACCTGGTTTGGATGGTATTCGGATGTCCTTAGTTAAACTGGTTTCCAACTTTATTTCCAAGCCCCTGTCTTCTGTTATGAACCTATCTTTTACCTCTGGAATAGTCCCGGATTTGTATAAATGTGCTAAGGTAACACCGATATTTAAATCGGATGACCCCACTGCTTTTTCTAACTATAGACCAATATCTATCTTGCCTTGCTTCAGTAAAATACTAGAGAAACTTGCCGCTACTAAGATGATTGACTTCCTGGCAGCAAATGGAGTTATCTCCAGTGACCAGTATGGATTTCGAGCAAACCACTCCACATCTTTAGCTTCATGTTCTTTATTTGATACACTTGTTTCTGCTAAAGAATCCAAACAGTACAGTATAGTCTCATTTTTAGACCTATCCAAGGCGTTTGACACCGTCAATCACGAAATCTTACTTTCCAAGTTAGAACACCATGGTTTTCGAGGCTTGTCGAATAATTGGTTTCGCAGTTATCTGACTGATCGACTACAAACCGTGGTATTCAATGACACCCATTCTAACCCTATGCCCGTTGCCTGTGGGGTACCCCAAGGGTCAATTCTTGGACCAATTCTCTTCCTCCTTTATATAAATGACATTAGCACTGCCACTAATATGCTCAAAATTATTCTCTTTGCCGATGATACCAGTGTTGTGTTTTCCTCTGAAGACATTTCTGAAGTCATCAACATTATGTCACAGGAACTAGAGAAGCTACACAACTGGTTCTGCTGTAATCGTTTATCCCTCAATATTAAGAAAACTAAATATATGCTAGTCAGACCCAACAGTAATAACCGAACAATTAACACACCACACCTTCTTATATCAGGAACAGAAATAGAACTTGTTCACCAGTTCAAATTTTTAGGTGTTTTATTCAATGACCAATTGAACTGGAAATCACATATAAATTACATCTGTAATAAAGTATCAAGAAATATAGGTATTATCAACTACATCAAAAACTCGATAAACAAGAAAACATTATACATACTATACTATTCATTGATATTTCCTTACCTGTCCTACTGTAATATACTCTGGGGAAATACCTATGTCACTCACCTCCAACCATTGCTTTTACTTCAGAAACGTGCCTTAAGGGTGATAACTTTATCAAAAAAACTTGATCACACAGACCCATTATTTAAAAATTTAAAAGTGTTACAATTACACAAATTAAATCTTTACTCCTGTCTTCTAATCACCCATAAATGTATTCATCATCCTGAATTGCTACCAGAAAGCTTCCAGGATTATTTTATTAAACAATCAGATGTTCATCGCTACCAAACACGAGGACAACAATGTAATCTATACAGACCTTTTTATAGATCTAATTTGTCATTTTATACACTTAAAACTACTGGACCTCGGGAGTGGAACAAACTGTCTCCTCCATTCAAAACAATAAAATCAATATCATTATTCAAATCTAAACTGAAAACATACCTGATTGAAAACTGATCTACATCACAATCTGTGCCCGGATAATTATGTGTACATAGAACTTTTTTGTGTATTCTTCTGTTCCTTATTTCGCCGATGAATGCTTATTATTTTCATATTTGCTTTACTCCACGCAGGGATAGAACAAGCCCCAAGGGGTTTTAATCCCGCCAATTTAGAAATCTGGCTAAATTATTCACTATTCTTGAATTATAATGTCTTTTATGTTGAAGCCACTGATATTAAGTTTATAATATTTGGTTCATTGGTGAATAAAATTCAATTCAATAATCGAAAGCCCTTATTCAGAAGACACTAATAACACGAACTTCTACACAGGCATAGCAAGGTAGTATTTTATGCAAGGGAAATTGACAACCGTTTCGAATGATGCTGAAATTGAAGACGTCGTGATGTTCGTTTCACATAGTTTCATATTCATATTGATCGTATACTTAAATCTACATACAGTCTCATCATTACTGTTGACAATTCTGGATTGGTTCAATAGTTTGATATCGGTATCCATTGTACATCACATACCATGCAATTATGGTTAGAAACGATTTCCTCCTGACAAAACCGGTCAGACGCATTTTATTGAACTGAACAGAATAGTCTCCAGATTTGAATTCTTTGTGGCTTTGGTGGTTAAATCTTATACAGTTCCTTTGTCTTTTCCATCCACTGGCTGTAGCCTTTTTATACCACACCAAAACGCGGTGATAAAGTAACCTGACTTTATCTACGTTGAAAACTTGATCAGACATCGCCCACGCTGATGTTAGCACTCTATTTCTACTTCAGTCAACAAGATTCTGGTTCCGTTCTTAACACACATTCAAGTTCTCACGCTGGGGTGAAATATTACCAATTTCCCAGTATGAATTTTGGGTGGACACTCAGCAATCATGATACATGTAGAAATTGTCAACACAAAATAGTAAAACTGGACAGTCCATTTTTAGGCAACACTACCATGAGTTAAATTTTGCCTCGCTCTCCGATCGTTTGGCATGTTTTTTTTGCATCGAAGAACCTACTATTATATAATCGATGGAATAATATCATTTTAATATAACTGTCCTCGTTCGCCCTCAAATGGTGAATAACACCTCCATCTCATGTGTTACTCTGGCGAGATACGATGATGTAATTAAACGTTTTATCATCTTATTTAGCATTTTATACTAAAATGGGTATAATCATTCAGCTCTTTAGACAGATTTAAAGAAAATATCTGGCGGGCCATACCCCGTCACCCCCAACGTTTGGCTTAGAGTAAGGACAAGGTCAGGTTTAATGAAACGAGCTAAAATTACTCTTAACCCTATCTGGCCTGGGCGATTTGGGGTGTATCGCAGCCTGGGGGGAGGGGGCGGAAAGTGTCCCCCCCTATATATTTTCTCTACCACTAAGGCTAGAGCGCTGAAACTTACCACACAGTATCTTGGGTTCAATCTCTACCGGGAAATGTAAAAAAATCCAAGATGGCCGCCATGATGACGTCACAGTGACGTCATCTTCTCGGAAGCCATTTTCGGCCTTTTTGGGGTCGACTTTTCGAAATATTCATTTTTTCTATTTTTCTCTCGAAAAAAAATCAAATAAAAAATAGAATAATTAGTTTTGCATAAATAAATATTTTCAATGCCTTTTATGCAAGGAAAATGTGAAGAAATCGAGGGAAAAAATTGAAAAACACGACTTTCGAGGATACCACATGGCCGCCATTTCGAATTTACCCATGATCCTCTGCCCGAGGATATATATAAATAGGCTCAAAATGACCCCAGTAAGATAAGCTTTAAAGTCACCAAGCTTCAGCCTCCTCGGTTTTGTCGTTTCGGAGCAGCAGAGAAAAGTTCACTAGGGGTGGGGGGCACTTTCCCCCCCCAAGGCCAGGTAGGGTTAAGCTACTGATCTTCAAAGTTTATAACCTATGGGTAGCAACTACATAATAATACCACTTTAAGAAACATTGATGTAATCTGCTACCTCAAATGGTACCAACTAAATAGGAAGTATGTATTGGAAATAGACTAAAAGGCCGGCAAAAACTGATTTTCCGTTTTATGACGTCATAGTGACGTCATCAAGAGATTTTGTTAATTTATGTTCACTGGCTTCTATAAACAAGGGCCTAAATGTAGTCTGTGGAAAATTTCAGCCCTTTAGCAGCAAGAAAGAAAAAATATTCGAGGAACCATAACCCACCCACCAGATGGGGGTAGGGTTGCGAAAGTGTACGATAACTACCGATAAGTTACCGATAAGTTACCGATCTGCAACTGTTATCACATAGGGTTAACATCTACATAGAAATACCTTTTCAATGAATATGAATCGAATCTGCCATGCCAAGTGGTACCAGGAGAATTTGAAAAAATCATTTTGAAAATGGACAAAAATGAGACATTGTATTGCTCACTGGGTTATTACGTCACTGTGACGTCACCAAATGATTATTAGCCATGATGTTTGCTTGTCTTAATAGAAGAAAAATGTCCAAAATGTGCGAAGTTTTAAATCTCTGGAGGGAAGCATAAGAAAAATATCCGAGGGACCATACCTCACCCCTCAAGTTTGGATTTAGAACAGAGAAAGGGGTAGGGTTAAAAAGGCGTGGTATACTACCCTTAAGCTACCGATATGCAACGGTTATCACATATGGATAACATCTAGAGACATATACCCCCTCAAAAAACATTACTAGAATTTGCCACCTCAGGTGGTACCAGTTTCGACTCTGGCCCATGGACTAAAAGGCGCATACATAACTTTACTCATGTGTCCAATTACTTTCCCAAGTGACAACCATTTATTTTAGCTTGTGTTATTACATGTACAATTGTTAAAGTCATCGAGGCCCATGAAAATAGGTCTAGTCGTACGAGGCTATCGAGTTGATAAACAGAGCTTTTACTTACTTAATTACTTACTATGACGCTCAGCTTGTCTTGAAATCCTTACCCATACGCCGTTAACATATCACGACTGATATTCAGGAAGAGAGAAATTGGAACGCGTGTATTATATATATTCTCGATATATTCTTTTCGACTTCGAAATCAATTCAATATGTATATAATGCTATTTGGATCTGACACAGTTTTGATGAATACCCTCTCAGTACCGATTATATTTCTCAATACATATACACGAGTGAATGCCCGAATTTCTCGCTATAATGGCTACATATCAAGACGCAGCTATAAAGTTCATACAGCAAAAAAACCACAACAACATATACAGTATGTCTGGTATTGAATATATCATTTCAGCTCTATAGAGGCCCATTATGTCGCACAGAATATCGACGAAGTCTGTCCATAATGTCACACAGGTCGTTACGGCATTATGGGCTGCATACAAATTCACCGACTTCACCAACGAGTCGCATTCTTCATGTGTTGTGATAGAAATGTTCTGGTTGACGGATATTAAGCTAAACTCCAGGGCTATATTCAAGTTCCTGTTAACTAACCACTCATACCATAGTGAAGTAAGATTTACTCGCTCGGGAGACGGCGGGAGAATTGAGGGAACTGGCCAGACGACAAGATATAGTGATAGCCGACACTGTGGATGCGGACGACGATGATATTACAGATATAGATGAAGACGAAGAAGATGTACAGACGTCACGTCGTCCACAAATAGGGTGGTTAAACACACGCAGCATGGGCCCACCAGCAACTACAGCGTCGCCTGCTACCACAACGACGGCTACCACAATGACGGCTACGCAGTCCACACCACCACCCGAGGTGACCCAGTTGGTACAGCTAAGACAACATCTTCAAGAAGTGAAAGAGGAGAAGGCTAAACTACGCCTCCGACTGGATAAAGTGATAAGGAAATCCACATGCGCCATCTACCAGGACGCTGAGACGGCGTACGCCTTTTTCCCGTGTGGACACCTAGCCGTATGTGGTCCTTGTCTTCTAAGCTTCTTAACCAATGTGGTGTGCTGCCACTGCCCAGACACAGGAGACTTTCATGTGGCTTTACGGTGCCCTGTGTGTCGGGGGAAACGTATGTAGAGTGAAAAGAATCTACCGGTCGTAGACTATCTGATGACCAACCCTCTGTACTTCCTAACGGCCCTTTTCAGGGCCCTCTCGAAAGAGGAGCTTTCTAACTAAATTGCACAACACCAACTCCCACACCTTCCCCTGCATAGAGTGAACACTGACACACATTAGTTGAATTTCTAATATTCACAGTAGAATGAACATAAGATTTTCACCACGGTAGGCTCTTTGTGTTAAATTTTCTACTAGTGTTATACGGTGTCACCATGCTGGTAGAATGAACATAGAATGAACATAGAATGTAGGAATACGGTAATGTCTGAATGTTCAATATTTAGCCAACAAGACTTGTTTGAAATCATGTCTTTCTTGTCAGGTGATGTCTGAATGTTCAATAATTAGAATATTTAGCCAATAAGACTTGTTTGAAGTCTTCGATGTCTTTTCGCCCCTGGTGCACGAATATGAAGGCCGCAATCTGCTCACGGGGAATTGTCGGTGGACAGGCCTCTTCCAATGCCTGCGCGATTTCTGTCTCGTTGATGTCGTGTAGCGCCTAAGTCATCAGCGCGTCTGATGGTGGCATGATGTGCAGACACATATGCATGTCTAACGACCCGTTGTTCTGACAGCCTGCACATTGTTGGAGACGCTCGTGTTGAATGCGAGGTTTAAGATGATTCAGGAAGGTTTCAATGTACTTTTTATAGATATACTCAGACAGCTGGTCATGCAGAGCTTCAGAAATTTCGTCTGTGAGGCGCTGAAGCTTCCGCCACGCGGGTATTTGCAGGGTGACTCCCTCAGGTAAGGGAATACGCGTAGTATCTTTCTTCAACTTCCATTTACGAATATGTACCAGCAGCATGTTGTTGAACATAGAACAGGTGAGGAACACATCGTCCCCCACACAAAATCTCGCGTCTCAATGACCCCCTCGATGACTTGACTTGACTGCTCAAACGTCAAGGCAATATGCTTAGGTGGTTTGTCATCCCAGGCTGATGCATTAAAGTGCACTTGCTCATCTTTCACGGTTACAGTTAAATAGGGCGTGAGCTCCCAACTGTTCATCTGGGCCGCCTGGTAGGCCTGCTGGATGATGTCATTCACCTGCTTCACATACATAGGGAGTAGCACCTCTTCCTCCGCTTGCTGAGGCATTTTTAAAGGTGTTAGTTGGGGACGTTTGGCGGGTGAATAGGACTCTTCCGGGTCTTCCTGAGCATGTTTGCTACCTGTACTCTCTTCGGGGATGTCTATGACTAAGGTGTGTTCCTCGGGTTGAAGTAGAGGTGCTATTCCCTCATTCCCTATCTCTCTCAGCGCCTCCAAGAAGACCTGAAATGCTAAAGGACCTCGGCGTGGTAGAGTGTCCATGAGGGCTCTGTTTCGTGCCGTATTGGTATTCTGCGCCATGATGTCTTCTTCCATGTATGTAGTGATTACGTTTCCCACCAGAAGCAGATCACATAGTTCGGCCACATTCATCATCTCACTAATGATCTGGACACGGTGCTGCATCAGCTTAGCTCGGTCAGATGAGTCCATGGCTGTTGGCACAGGTAGGTGCTGTTTAGGCAGGTCTTCAGTAGGTAGGCTGGTGAGGTAACTCGTCAGGTAGGCTCAGGCTGGTCAGGTAGCTCCGGTCAGGCTGGCTCACACTGGTAAGTCTTCAAGCACGGTGAAGTAGGCAGGGCAATGATTGAAGCCATCCCATGAAAATCCCCACTTTTATACACCACCCTCACAGACCCCGGATTTACAAAGAACCCACTGGAAAACCCGGATGTACAAGAACCCAGATGTACAAGAACCCGTATGTAAAAAGGATGAATGGAAAAACCCACACTACAGGTATTGCTAGAGGACCCGGATATAGGTCAATCCTGAAATACCCGGCTGTAAGTCCCTCTACATGTACAAGAACCTGGATGTACAAGAACCCGTATGTAATGGAAAAACTCACATACACGCATTGCTAAAGGACACGGATATAGGTCAACTCTAAAATACCCGGCTGTAAGTCCTCTACAAGAATGTAAACAAGTTCCCGGATAAACAGGTCAGTACATGCATTCCTATCATTCAATATTTTGTAGAAATAAAGTCCGTGTTTCGCTTTTTATATTTTCGGGGCACAATCCACAATTTACATACACCCACCGTGCCTCTCTCAGCAGGCCCCGATAAGCCCGGGACCGATATTACCTCTTTTGGATAGGGTTGATAGGGGTTTTCCCTATTTTAGGGTCAAGTCCGTGTTCCGCTTTTTATAGTTTCGGGGACAAATCCTCATTTTACATGCATCCACCCATGCACCAAGACCCCGATAAGCCCAGGGGGACCGATATTAGCCCTTTGGGACAGGGTTGATAGGAGTTTTCTCCTAGTTCAGGGGTAAAGTCCGTATTTCGCTTTTTATATTTTCGGGACAAATCCTAAATTTACATACACCCACTCCCCCACCCTACCTCTCTCAGCAGGCCCCGATAAGCCAGGGACCGATATTAGCCCTTTGGGATAGGGTTGATAGGCGTTTTCCATTATTGTAGGGGTAAAGTCCGTGTTCCGCGTTTTATATTTTCGGGACAAATCCTAAATTTACATACACCCAGCCATGACTGAATGGCCCTGGAGGAGCGCTTCACTTTGACACCTCACTCGACCCAATCAGTCCACTAGGGCCCCCTCTCGCCCCTGAAGATTGCCGAACATTCTCACGAAAACCCACGTATTTGGGACTACTTTCTGTATGCGGAGGCAGACCGCATCACCACCAAACCACATCACCGCGGAGGAATCACCTAACATGTCTAAACATGATCCAAGGTCAGATGATGGACGGGATGAAAGGATACAGGTCAGTACATGCTCAAGTGCACTCATTGACCTTTGACCAGCCTTGCACCCCTCCCGACTAAAAGTGGTTTGGTCCGAGGTGAAAGGCCAATAAGGCCTTATCTCCTCGCTGTATACGATGAGAGGATACAGGTCAGTACATGCTCAAGTGCACTCATGCTCAAGTGCACTCATTGACCTTTGACCAGCCTTGCACCCCTACCGACTAAAAGTGGTTTGGCCGAGGTCAAAGGTCAACTTGAGTGAATATACGCATTGTATACTACTAAGATACGAATAAATTTCTCTGCATCCTTCTCTAATATGAATTATTGGTTTTAAGTTAATTGACAAATATAAAGTGTAGTCCATAGTTACTTTTTTGGCAACGGCTAAGATTTTAAACAAGTGTGTTATTATGAATTTACTTTTAATTGCATATTTTTGTATGAATGCGTCGTAGTTTAATAACGATCCACTTCCTATAGAATATGGGTTTTTATTTATTGTTGTTTTATTATTGTGCCAAAAATTAATTGATCGAATATCTTCCTGTTTTGTGGTTTGATATCCGCCTCTATACTATTCTATTCCATGATATAAAGACATCCTCCCAAACCTGTTTTACATTTATCTGTTATTTTTTCTGTGAAATTAGAAGTTTAAGTTAATAAACAAAAATGCCGTATTGCGAGTTTCCGGTTATCAATCGTCGGATCCACGTACTCTTCACCGAAGTTTATTATTTTAAAGTCCCCTTGATCGTAATCCTGGATTATTATATCTCTCTTGAATTTGTCCGTTTTGCCCTGCGAACACGTACAACTTAGTATTCAATGCTTTTACAGAAACTATACAGGCGGATATGGTATATTCAATTCGTAAATTATTTCTACAGTTTCTACAATTGTTATCTGGCCTGCGGAAGTTAACCTTCGCTTATCCCACTGTGTTAGTTCCCCATATATTTCTTTCAGTCTATCGTTAAAACTTAATTTGAACAAGTCTTCTAATTTGCCAGAAAATTTAATACCTAAGAGCGAAAAGTAACTTTGATTCCAGTTCAATTCACACCGGTGATTAAAGGTGTCCCCATTGAATTTGTTACACTCTATCCAGACTGCTCTTGTTATAGAATTATTGATTGCCAACCCAGATAACTGTGCGAATAATTCAAGAATTAAGATAGTTTCTCGGAGTGATTCCTCGGATCCATCTAAAGTAATACTCGTATCATCTGCGAATTGTGATAGTTTATAGTTGTACATTCCCTATCTATATTCCCTTGATTTTTTCCATTTTCTTTAATCATTCTGGTTAAAATTTTAGAACAAAGAAGGAACAGATATGGCGATAATGCCCCCGCCCCCCCCCCCCGTCTGTGCAACTCTTCGAGATTTCAAATAGGTTGAAGAAGCCACCCTGTATTACAGCAGTGATAATGAAAAAATGTCCTTTTTATTCTTTCAGCAGTATACCGCGATGCGATTTTGTAGATAGTATTTAACAGAGATATCCTATGCAATTTTAAAGAAAATGTATCTTTTAATTTCTGTATGACAAACAGTATATAGTTTCACATAAAATGATTATACTTTTTTCTAGATTTCCATTTGCCTAGTGATTGTTTTGTCGTTTCTTTCACCACTTTTGGTATGACCTTACTGGAATAATTGTTTCAGAAATATTTGGTTGTTTTCTTTCGATCCTCTGTCCATGCTCCACTTCACCGAATGAAGTGCTCTTGCATCTTTTCTTGCGTATAACTATTGAGCTTGCATCTTTTCTCTGCGTGAAGTTCTAATTCTGCCTTTTTGTCCCCCGCCGCAACGCGGCCGGGGACTTTAAAATGGTTCTTGCTTCTATGTGTCCGTGCATGCACGGACATGTCCGTGCAAATACTTCGTAAGCAATAACTTCTAAATGCTTTGTCGGATTCCTCCGAAATTTGGCATCTGCATTCTTTGCGACAAGACGTCTCTTGGTATTACGTTTCAGCAAGATCCGCCTGTAGGTGGCGCCACTGGGGTCTTGCTTCTATGTGTCCGTGCATGCACGGACATGTCCGTGCAAATACTTCGTAAGCAATAACTTCTAAATGCTTTGTCGGATTCCTCCGAAATTTGGCATCTGCATTCTTTGCGACAATACGTCTCTTGGTATTACGTTTCAGCAAGATCCGCCTGTAGGTGGCGCCACTGGGTCTTGTTTCAATCTTTAGTGCATGTCCGTGCAAATACTTCGTAAGCGATAACTCCTAAATGCTTTGTCGGATTCCTCCGAAATTTGGTATCTGCATTCTTTGCGACAAGACGTCTGTTGGTATTACGTTTCAGCAAGATCCGCCTGTAGGTGGCGCCACTGGGTCTTGTTCCAATCTTTAGTGGATGTTCGTGCAAATGCTTCATAAGCGATAACTCCTAACTGCTTTGTCGGATTCCTCCGAAATTTGGCATCTGCATTCTTTGCGACAAGACGTCTGTTGGTATTACGTTTCAGCAAGATCCGCCTGTAGGTGGCGCCACTGGGTCTTGTTCCAATATTTAGTGCATGTCCGTGCAAATACTGCGTAAGCGATAACTCCTAAATGCTTTGTCGGATTCCTCCGAAATTTGGCATCTGCATTCTTTGCGACAAGACGTCACTGGTATTACGTTTCAGCAAGATCCGCCTGTAGGTGGCGCCACTGGGTCTTGTTCCAATCTTTAATGCATGTCCGTTCATGTTTGTTCAAATCCTTCGCGAGCGATAACTATCGAACAATTTGTCGGATTTCTTTGAAATTTGGTAATTGCATTCCCTGCGACAAAACACCGTTGGTGGTGCGTTTCAGCAAAATCCACCCGGAGGTGGCGCCACTAGAGTTCATTCCATTATTCCATGCTGCAAGTGATAACTTAGAAACACTTGGTCGAATTTCTTTGAAATATCCTACATAATGTACCTTTCTGGGTAACATGAGAAATGTTGCGGCTTATCGGATTCTTCTCAAATTTGGCATGCATTTACCATGCCAGGAGCTGTTGCTTGGGATTGCCTTTCGCTCACTTGCACTCACAGGTGGCGCCACCTGGTGGCAACATCACAAATTCGTTTCCGGGTAATAACTTGAGAACTGACCATCGGATTCTTCTTAAATTTTGTATGAATGTACCGTGACATAAGATGTCGCTTGATAATGCATTTCACTGACTTGCGCCTAGAGGTGGCGTCACCTGGTGTCAAAATCTAAATTTGGTTTCTGGGCAATAACTTGAGGACCCTCATCGGATTCTTCTCAAATTTGGTATGCAGATGTCCCCACGATACCATGTTCCTTGGGATTGTATTTTTCCCGCTTCTGCCTACAGGTGGCGTCTCCTGGTGGAAAAATTTGTTTCCGGGCAATAATTTGGCAACTGCTCATCAGATTATTCTCAAATTTTGTATTCATATGTGACCCGCCCCAAATAACATGAACACCGGTGGGCATCTAGTACCGGCAATAACTTGAGGACCCCTCTTCAGAGTCTCAAAGTTCATATGCCGATACCATGACATGAGATGTCATTTGGGATTGTGTTTTGCCTGCTTGCACCTACAGGTGGTGACTCCTTGTGGCAAAGTCTAAATTTGGTTTCTGGGCAATAGGTTGAAGATGCCTTCATATTCTTGTCAAATTTAGTGTAGATAATATGCCATGAGTTGTCTCTTGGGGTTGCATTTCGGTTACATAATTTTCATGCTACATGGTAAAGAAAATATATCACAGCAACAATCAACATTCAGTCAGCCATTCGGAGTTGATCTCAAAACCTGGGAAGGTGGAAAGACCCCTCTGCTTCTTACGCCTGTGAAGTAGCTGTTGCCATCCTCATGAATATCTTCTGAAACCGACAGCGCTTATAAATATTGCTGCCATTTTGGCGGGGGACCTAGCATCCTCTGGCTGCTTGTTTGTTTTCAGCTGGTCTACTTCCTAATATTCATGTTTTCTATTTTATCGATTTCCTTTTCTACTTCTTCTTCCTTTTTCTATTTTTCTTTAAGAATTTATGTTGAATATGATATCGCTTCACCTCGAATTTCCATTATTAATGATTGAAGATATAATGGATCAGAAATAAAGAACTATATAGCAGAATTATATCACTAGGATTGTTTATGTTATATACTGGGATAAGTTTTGACAAATGAAATTGTGTTAAAACAGATCCCTGGTAAAATTAATAAATGTCGATAATCTATGATCTCGAAGGCTACATGATATTACCTTAATATATTAATCTGCTGAAATCAACCTGTGAACATCTAAGGTTACGTGCAGATGAACAACTTAATAACATTCAGTAATTACACCACACATATATCACAGTAAACACTGATAACATTTTCAGTGTCGACATAAATCTGTTATATTTGATGGTATTTGACAGCTAAAAGATATCCACATCATACATGTTAAGACGCAGGTGACAAGATACGGTACTCACTCATGGACGAAAGGTGGTTCAATTGAGAAGGGACGGCAAAGTTCACCAGTCTGTATAGATATTATTATGTCTATGGTATAAACGTGGACTCTAGTCGCTCTCGTCGTTCAGGCTCGAGCTAGGTTCAGGCTTGTTTCATGTACCGAGTTTATTGATCATTTGAGTTCAGTATAGAATTTGGACGATCGGTATTCTGGTAATTCAGTTTGAAAGCAGAGTTAGATACCGGTACCGTGGATGTGATACTGTTAATATATGTCGGAAGGAGCGACTAGCATCACTAAAGTTTGTGACGTTTTTCTTCATTCTTCTCGACATTCGACAAGGATAAATTACATCTGAACTGGTTACGACATCATCGACGCCGAGTGGCTCCAACAGTGGCTGGGGGCCGAAAAAAGGATATTTTTCAGCAAGGTTGTAACTTACTGCTTTGATGATGCCACGTTCATTAGATATATTAATTGTAATTATACTTTGTTGTGCCCCAGCCATTCCCACCATGACTGCCCCAGCCCCGGACCCACTGACAGATCCAGGAACTGCTCCAGGTGAAGGTGGATTCGGATATATAACCAGAATTCTCGCAATGTTACCCTCCATGGCAGCAGCTTCAATCGGGCAATCAAACGTCAGTCAGCAGTGCAGTGAGGTTACGTCTATATTTCTTACGGAAGCAACCCGCCAAAAGAAATGGGTGATCGAAAGTAAGTAAACCAAAACTCCAGTAGTAATCCCCATCTTCACCAGTTTTACTTGTTGTCGCATGTCATAATGTGTTGCGTTTCACAATGTGACATGGGAGTTCAGAACGGCATCGATTCGAAATATTTTAACATGAAGTTTCAACGATACTGATCGACTCCACCTAAAGGTTTCTTCCCACTGTTAACATGTATTATCGCGATCATGAAAAGAAGAGATTTGATAATCAAACGAAACCAACTTTTGCTAAAAAAAGTACACTTCCGCCACTGTATTGATAAGTAAGTGAGAAAAACTTGTCAGTTGCATTTTATTTAGGTCCGTCAAGGTTTTTTTCTAGCGATTTAGGGATGAGAGGGGGGTGCTTACGTTTCTTACTAGTTTAATCGAGGGGATAACTAAATTTTTTTCCAAGGTGCGGCGTCTGGGGGGTTCGACCACAGGTATATTGACCCTCCAACACTCAGCGATAACCTGTCCCTAGAAATAATAATATTTCTCGTTATTGGTGATTTTTGGAAGTACTTCAAACATTTGGTCCCGGCTAACCCTTCCATTAACCCAGTGGAGATCATTCACGGGAATACGACCGCTGACTCTCCTGGTCAAAAGGGCCCTCGGTGGCCGAGTGGTCTAAGGCGCTTCGCTGGTGACCGCTAGCCTCACACCGCTGAACCGGCACGGGTTCGAGCCCAGCTGGTCCATGTGTGAAAGTTTGTCAGTTACTTGCCGAAGGGCGGTGGTTCTCTCCGGGTACTCCGGCTTCCTCCACCAACCAAACTGACTGTCACCATATGAATGAAACAAATTTGAGTGTGACATTAAGCCAAATCCCTCCCTCCATCTCCTGGTCAAATTGCTGCAGAATTCAATGCTCACTTTACTAACATTGCCGACCATGCGGTATATCAATTCAAACGAACCTAGTGAAGCTGATTTCCAACGGCTCAGATCTCGTGTATCTGATGCTGTCCCCGAAAACACCGAGTTCTCCATCCGTCTAATCAGTGAACAATTTGTTTTAGATCAACTCAATCAGCTCAAAACAACGGGCTCTGTAGGAACAGATGGTCTACATCCTAAATACCTGAAAATATGTTCCTCATCAATTGCTAACAGCCTGACATTCATCTTTAATAAGTGTATCACGGCTGGTACATTCCCCGATTTATGGAAAATAGCCAAAGTCTTAACATTATTCAAGAAAGGTGACACGAGTGATCCGGGCAATTACAGACCTATTAGCATTTTACCGGCTCTCTCCAAGATATTGGAACGTCATGTGCATTATCACCTTACTGACTTTATTGAGACAAACTCTCTTCTTCACCAAAACCAATCTGGGTTTCGTGCTTCTCATTCCTGCCAAACTGCCCTTACTCAAACGCTTAATTCGTGGACACATGCAATTGACAAACGTTATGTTGTTGGTGCCTTGTTCATCGACCTTCGCAAAGCATTTGACCTTGTACGTCATAATATTCTGCTGAAGAAACTCGAAATCTATAAATGTGATACCTCTGTTTTAACCTTTTTATCTTATTTGTATAATAGTCAGTAAGTTGTGTCGTTTAATGGTAACGAGAAACTCACTATCGCAACAGGAGTACCACAGGGTTCAATCTTGGGCCCTTTGTTGTTTCTTATGGAGGTAAATGATTTACCCTTGTATGTTGATAGTTGTGACACCACTTTGTTTGCAGATGATTCTACTCTTTCTTGTACGGGCAAACCCATACATTTCAATTAATGTGAATGTG
This sequence comes from Hanleya hanleyi, assembly GCA_036873755.1. Classification (NCBI taxonomy): domain Eukaryota; kingdom Metazoa; phylum Mollusca; class Polyplacophora; order Lepidopleurida; family Hanleyidae; genus Hanleya; species Hanleya hanleyi. Next base: position 71,902 of record JAVTVY010035198.1, on the reverse strand, counting down.
TTTGTCAAAATCTTTGGAGAAAGGGTAAAAGATGTTTATATAAGTGAGTGGTTTAGGGACAAACAAGATTCTTCTAAACTTTATTTTTATAATTTGTTGAAGGACACTTTTGGTCGCGAGCAATACCTCGACAAAATCTCAAATATCAGGCACAGAACAGCATTGACATCTCTACGAGTATCATCCCATGTACCCAAACAGCAACAATTAGAAATTTAGGAAAGTATGTGTCGGAAGCTATGTCCATAAGGCCAATAACAGTTAGATCATAATGTCATTGTATTATTGTATCTGGTCCTCTTCTACTTTTGCTTATGTAACCATGCGCAAATATGTTGTCACAAGAAGCATAATATGCTTACGTGAATAAAGCTGATTCTGGTTCTGATTCATGACTTGAACTCTAAATTAAACTCAGCAGTTATATTTATTGAGGAAAAATATTTACCATATTCGGCAAAGATAACTTTTGTTAATTGTTTTGTATTACCGCATTTAGACTACTGTATTAATGTTTAGGGTCATACGTCATTTGAAAATTGCCTTAGACTTGAACGACTTCAAAAACGTGCAGCTAGATTGATCCTTGATTGTAACTTTCATACCGCGACTTTTGATATGTTTTCCAAACTTTGATGGCTCCCTTTTAGATATCGTTTACAATATCGTGAGTGTTTACTTGTTTATAAATATTTAAATGGACTTTCAGCTCAGCATTTAACTAATCTATTCAATTTTAGTTATTCCAGAACACGTTCTTTTGATACATTATCTTTGAATGTTCCTTTTAGTAGAACTGTTTTACATAAAAATTCTTTTAGTGTTTCTGGAGCTAAAATCTGAAACGATTTACCTTTAACTATTAGAACTGCTGTCACTCTACGGTCTTTTAAATCACAATGTGCCAAACACTTCTTTGATATTTATGCCTCTTAATAGTCGTACTATCTTGTTTTTATAAATTCCTGATCCTTATATTTATTTGTATGTTTTTTTCTTACTCTATTTTATTTCCATTTTTTAGTTTATTTATTTCACCTCATTTTATTTTTCATTTTTTTCAAATATTATTACTTTTTTTTATTTTATTTATTATTTTTTATATATTGTTTTTAGTATTTTTTGTAGCTATACAGTATGATGTCAATTATTTATTTTCTGCATCGTCTTTATGATGTAAATATTATTGTTCTCTTGTTTTAGCCCAAGGCTTCTATGAAAAACAGTTGTACTGATAGTTTGACCGTGTTTAAATAAAGATTATTATTATTATTATTATTAATATATGTAATATTCCTCCATCTACTATTATGCATATTAGATGGATGCCAATTTAGTTTTTTGTAGATTTCTATGTGCATGGTCACCTATTGGTCAGAAACTTTATCTTGAATGATTCCTGAATCTTGAAAGCTGTTCATAAAAAACCCCCGAACTATTTACCTCCATTTGTAGAGAGAGGTTATCCCTATCTGTCATACGCGACTGCTCGGCCTATTCCGTCGAAGTCATAGTACCTCGCGCATTAATGGTGTAAGGATTGTACAGATCTCAGCTCTAAAGCATGATCCGCCGCACTTGAGGCTCATCACATGCTATAAGATGTGTTTCCTCTCACATATAGTCCTCGTTGTATTTCTCCCTAATCAGAAGATAAGACATATATCCAAATGAAATGGATATTCCCTTGATTCTTCCCGCGAAGGATCTCTTCTAATTTGAGGCGTTTCTCCTCGTTTTTCTTCTCGAGCTGATCTCCATGCTAACGGAAGCCATACAGCTGACATGCGCTGTTCTGAGTTTCGGCGTGATACAGTGCTTTCAACATGGATGCCAATATGGATTCCTAGTAGTGCGACACGAGGTACTAATGTCCTACATTATCCGAGACCGTGTCGAGTGCCCTATCTGTCAGAGGGGGCAAAATAATAGGCTGCCATATTTAATTCTATATCATTAATATGTCGTATGTTAAGTGGTCAGGAGACATAGTTTGAAGACCTCCAAGTTGTATTTTTTGACTTTTGTCTGAAGGCATCGGTGGAGGGTCAGAATTGTTTTGACGAGTCTGAGAGGGGAGAGATAACTTTTTTAAGATCATTTAAAGTTGTGGTACATTTTTAGCTATATTTGTGTAATGTACCTTTCACCCTCCGCCTCCCCCCCCCCCTCACAATGCTGTCCGATAAATTTTGACCGACCCCAGGCCGATTTGGGAAGCGCTAGTTCTCCAAGTCGAGATGGTATTTCTGTGATCGGACCATCCCAGTGATTCAAACTCTGTAGATTGGTTCCGAGGTTGTATGTATTGTAGGGTTGGTCCCATGATTGTATGTATTATAGTATATAATCTCAACTATTTCCATTATCTACTTTTTCTAGTGCTTGACGCCTCGGGAAAACCAGGCGCAGGAATATTGAGAGGTAACATACGATGGCTAGGTAACTATGACCAGTGTCTGGATATTCCAGCAAGCCACAGCTTCCAGAATGTTACGACTGTCCATCCTTTGTTCGGGAACATAACGACCCAATACTGCACCTTGAAAACTGCCCTTCCAGAAGCATTTGGTTCCTTCGAGAGAGCAGTGAGTTCCTAAGCTATTTATTTTGTATTTCAGCATTTATCTCAATATGGTATGTTTATGTAATACACATTACGGCTTACAATCCCTGTCCGGGGATCGAATCCCCAGCCAGCAACGTCAGACACCGACCCACCAGCACTTAATGTGTGCGTGCAAGATCGCTTTATGGTCCAATACATCGGCGAACATTCAATGTCATCTATCATTTGTTCAGTGTCTGGACTTTTGGCTTTCAGGTACAATTTGTCGAGGGTCTGAACTTCAGCCTTAAAGTAGACGTATGTCTTCCATCCGGGTGTTCTGACGATGAATTACTGAAACTTATTAAGTCCGGTAGGTATAAAAGCGGCTCCCATGTCTCCAAATCCCAGTCAAAACAAATTAGGATCATTGCAATTACAACACATATACTGACATAGTCACATGACTTCACAGTATAGTCTTCTGGTTAACCTATTCTAAAGCACATACCAAGAATCTAACGATTCGTGATATGTGTTGTATCTCAGGCACGCTTTTATTGTACCTGTTCATGTGGCAACTTGGATGACAATACCACACGGCCCCTAGCACCGGCATAAGCGGTATTAGTTACAAATCTAGAGAGCTATGATGGAAATGCTCTGGCAACTATTATATTGGTAATTGGTGAGTTGTGTCGCTGTGACAACTCGCACACTGGGGATTGGTGAACTGTATCGTCGTCAAAAGAAAATGATGGCATTTAACACAAAAGACTAGTCTGTAAGGCCCGATGTCGACCCAGCATCAACTTCATACAATGCCAGCATATATCAAAGACCAAACGGTCTGTACAGGGGGCGGGCCTCGGGGACGAAACGTCCACCAGCAGAATCTCGCCATATACAGGTAAAAATTACAACACATATAAGGGAAGTGGGAAGTCATTTCACGCTGTGATGATGAGATCAGTTTGTATATTATAAAAGGTTTGTAAATTGTAAGAATGATATGCGTTTTACATGTACAGTAAATAATGTTCACTTAGTTATATATAGACTTCGGGATAGATACTGTCTCCTGAAGGATTGTTTGACCGATCTTTGTGTTCCGCTCACATTGATTGTCGACCGTTCTCTTTCGGAAGGAACCGTTCCTTTGCGATTCAAGGAAGCGAATATCGTGCTCGTATTCAAAAGTGGTGAAAAGTCGAAGGTAGAGAACTACAGACCAATCTTCCTTTTGTCACTTATCAGCAAACTTTTTGAAAAAATCGTGCACAAAAATATGTATTCACATTGTAGAATTTATATGGATATAGGGGGACGCCTGGCATGTATCTATTTGAATTTTACATCTGCCGAAATCAGTTTTTGGAAATTGTTTATTTAGTCCACCTGTCAATTCACGGTTTTGATCGGGACGTGTATATACAGCATGTTAAAGTTGGGGGCGTATATGCTAGTTGAGTGGAAGCCAGTAAATGCTGAACCCTGTATGGTATAGATTTATGCCTGTAGTAGAAGAGGTTAGGGAAACCCGGACCGTTAAAGATAAGCTGATAATTGGTACGGTGTCTGGTGCAGCCATAGGCTGGCACTTGAAATTAATTGTGAGAAATTGTAGATTAGACCAAGCATATGTGAAGTGTTTTGTTGACTCGACTGTATAAAACCGTGGTGTATAGTACACTAGATTAGACTTGTAACACCTTGGTCTCCTGAGACAGGTGGCGTTCTGTCTCAGTATGTCATATAACATCATGACTTGATATTTGACTGTACGATTTGTCTACAAGAACTTTGATTGTGACCTACTGCTGGTTATTGTTTCAATTGCGTATACCTGTATTATTGGAACTTGGAGGATTGAATAAAATCAATCTCGGCTTCATCATCGAGTTTTCTTGCGTCATATTTCCATCTAGAGCAACACTAGATCTTGCCCACAACAGTCGTTTTATTGGTTATGAGAAAGGTGAACCATTGAGTGACGACGCTAGCCGAAACAACAAAAGAAGAAAAACTCATTAAAATTTCTCAACATGTCAAGCAAAGCCTCACTGACACACGACATGGATTAATAAAAGAACGTGTTTGATAAGCCTGGGTTTTATCCCCAATTCATATTTTTTGTTCACAATTTGCTATTTTAGATTTGCTACTGTGTATCATGACAAAGTGTATTTGCATGGTATACAATATTATTCAATTTTATATACTAGTAGCATATTAGTGTATTATCTCAGGTATCTCCTATTCTCAGTACTGTATCTACACATAATTATTATGCATCCTTATATTGCATATTAATTTATTATCTCAGATATTGTTTATTCTTAGTACCTTTCTTATATTTCATATTAGTTTATTATCTAAGGTATTGTTTATTCTTAGCACTGCATGTATACATTATTGCTCATCTTCATAAAGCATATAACTTTATTCTTTATAAGGTATTCGTTATTGTTAGTATTTATACAGTATTGTTACCATTGCTTTTATTTAGCCTATAAATGGGACTCGCTGCCGTCAGTCATTCCTTGAGACGAATAAGAAATAAAAATAAATAAAATATACTATTTTTAAAATATAATCCTACAAAAAAAGTGACCATCTGACGCAGGCATGCGTATAGGAAAATAACTGAGGAGTGCCTGAGCAGGATTTAACGTCGTTCATCTCGACGGTGCTTATACATATGCCAGGAAACAAGAGTGACCAAAGTTCCTATTATCCTGGACATTGATGATGATCAGCCGACTAACCTGAAAGTGCCATTATATTTTTCAGCCCTGGAAACAACAAGCATAAATCTTCTCTCCGTTGAGTGTATTTCCCACGGGGACATCTTACAAGACAATGCCGCCATTGGTGCAATGTAAGCTACTCGCATCATCAGTCACAGGAAGAATGATATATTAATATATGCATATTATTTGAAACATATACAGAACATGAATACATGTACGAAATAATGAACCCATTCAATGTTTCAGGGCGGTTCTGTGTTTTTTGGGAATACTTGCCATTCTCGGTACAATCACTGATGTTGTTATCGAAGAGATCGCTGCGAGAAAATGCGAAGCAAAAACGAAGGAAGAAGAGAGTATTTCTCTGGACAATTTACACAAAGTTTCTAATCACTCAAAGATTCTGGAGAGCGCAAAGAATATCTATATAGTATATCGTGGAGATACAGGCAGGAGTTCTGTGGTGAGTCTTTCCGGACGAATGGATAGATGGACGGACGGACGAACACTGAGACGGATGGTGAATGGATAGATTGATGGACGGATACTGAGACGGATGGATAGATGGATGGATGGACGGACACTGAGATGGATTGTGAATGGATAGATGGATGGAAGGATGCTGAGACGGATGGAAAGATGGATGGATGGACGGACACTGAGACGAATGGTGAATGGATAGATGGATGGACGGATACTGAGACGGATGGATAGATGGATGGATGGACGGACACCGCGACGGATGATGGATGGATAGATGGATGGACGGACACTGTGATGGATGGATAGATGGATGGGTTAATGGAGTGAATGGTTTCCTGGGTGAACCGAATACCATAAACAGTTTTATGCTGGTCAGACAAACACCAATAACTGTATCCTCAGACATGGATGTAATGTTACCATTGTACATACACATGGTACATGCATGCTGGTCAGTCAAACACCAATAACTGTATCCTCAGACATGGATGTAATGTTACCATTGTACATGCACATGGTACAAAAAAATGTACATGCATGCTGGTCAGACAAACACCAATAACTGTATCCTCAGACATGGATGTAATGTTACCATTGTACATGCACATGGTACATGCATGCTGGTCAGTCAAACACCAATAACTGTATCCTCAGACATGGATGTAATGTTACCATTGTACATGCACATGGTACATGCATGCTGGTCAGACAAACACCAATAACTGTATCCTCAGACATGGATGTAATGTTACCATTGTACATGCACATGGTACATGCATGCTGGTCAGTCAAACACCAATAACTGTATCCTCAGACATGGATGTAATGTTACCATTGTACATGCACATGGTACATGCATGCTGGTCAGACAAACACCAATAACTGCATCCTCAGACATGGATGTAATGTTACCATTGTACATGCACATGGTACATGCATGCTGGTCAGTCAAACACCAATAACTGTATCCTCAGACATGGATGTAATGTTACCATTGTACATGCACATGGTACATGCATGCTGGTCAGTCAAACACCAATAACTGTATCCTCAGACATGGATGTAATGTTACCATTGTACATGCACATGGTACATGCATGCTGGTCAGACAAACACCAATAACTGTATCCTCAGACATGGATGTAATGTTACCATTGTACATGCACATGGTACATGCATGCTGGTCAGTCAAACACCAATAACTGTATCCTCAGACATGGATGTAATGTTACCATTGTACATGCACATGGTACATGCATGCTGGTCAGTCAAACACCAATAACTGTATCCTCAGACATGGATGTACTGTTACCATTGTACATGCACATGGTACATGCATGCTGGTCAGACAAACACCAATAACTGCATCCTCAGACATGGATGTAATGTTACCATTGTACATGCACATGGTACATGCATGCTGGTCAGACAAACACCAATAACTGCATCCTCAGACATGGATGTATTGTTACCATTGTACATGCACATGGTACATGCATGCTGGTCAGTCAAACACCAATAACTGCATCCTCAGACATGGATGTAATGTTACCATTGTACATGCACATGGTACATGCATGCTGGTCAGACAAACACCAATAACTGCATCCTCAGACATGGATGTAATGTTACCATTGTACATGCACATGGTACATGCATGCTGGTCAGTCAAACACCAATAACTGTATCCTCAGACATGGATGTAATGTTACCATTGTACATGCACATGGTACATGCATGCTGGTCAGTCAAACACCAATAACTGTATCCTCAGACATGGATGTAATGTTACCATTGTACATGCACATGGTACATGCATGCTGGTCAGTCAAACACCAATAACTGTATCCTCAGACATGGATGTAATGTTACCATTGTACATGCACATGGTACATGCATGCTGGTCAGACAAACACCAATAACTGTATCCTCAGACATGGATGTAATGTTACCATTGTACATGCACATGGTACATGCATGCTGGTCAGACAAACACCAATAACTGTATCCTCAGACATGGATGTAATGTTACCATTGTGCATGCACATGGTACATGCATGCTGGTCAGACAAACACCAATAACTGTATCCTCAGACATGGATGTAATGTTACCATTGTACATGCACATGGTACATGCATGCTGGTCAGTCAAACACCAATAACTGTATCCTCAGACATGGATGTAATGTTACCATTGTACATGCACATGGTACATGCATGCTGGTCAGTCAAACACCAATAACTGTATCCTCAGACATGGATGTAATGTTACCATTGTACATGCACATGGTACATGCATGCTGGTCAGACAAACACCAATAACTGTATCCTCAGACATGGATGTAATGTTACCATTGTACATGCACATGGTACATGCATGCTGGTCAGACAAACACCAATAACTGTATCCTCAGACATGGATGTAATGTTACCATTGTACATGCACATGGTACATGCATGCTGGTCAGACAAACACCAATAACTGTATCCTCAGACATGGATGTAATGTTACCATTGTACATGCACATGGCATACATGCATGCTGGTCAGACAAACACCAATAACTGTATCCTCAGACATGGATGTACTGTTACCATTGTACATGCACATGGTACATGCATGCTGGTCAGACAAACACCAATAACTGTATCCTCAGACATGGATGTAATGTTACCATTGTACATGCACATGGTACATGCATGCTGGTCAGTCAAACACCAATAACTGTATCCTCAGACATGGATGTACATGCACATTACCATTGTACATGCACATGGTACATGCATGCTGGTCAGTCAAACACCAATAACTGTATCCTCAGACATGGATGTAATGTTACCATTGTACATGCACATGGTACATGCATGCTGGTCAGACAAACACCAATAACTGTATCCTCAGACATGGATGTACTGTTACCATTGTACATGCACATGGTACATGCATGCTGGTCAGACAAACACCAATAACTGTATCCTCAGACATGGATGTACTGTTACCATTGTACATGCACATGGTACATGCATGCTGGTCAGACAAACACCAATAACTGTATCCTCAGACATGGATGTAATGTTACCATTGTACATGCACATGGTACATGCATGCTGGTCAGACAAACACCAATAACTGTATCCTCAGACATGGATGTAATGTTACCATTGTACATGCACATGGTACATGCATGCTGGTCAGATAAACACCAATAACTGTATCCTCAGACATGGATGTAATGTTACCATTGTACATGCACATGGTACATGCATGCTGGTCAGACAAACACCAATAACTGTATCCTCAGACATGGATGTAATGTTACCATTGTACATGCACATGGTACATGCATGCTGGTCAGATAAACACCAATAACTGTATCCTCAGACATGGATGTAATGTTACCATTGTACATGCACATGGTACATGCATGCTGGTCAGACAAACACCAATAACTGTATCCTCAGACATGAATGTAATGTTACCATTGTACATGCACATGGTACATGCATGCTGGTCAGTCAAACACCAATAACTGTATCCTCAGACATGGATGTAATGTTACCATTGTACATGCACATGGTACATGCATGCTGGTCAGACAAACACCAATAACTGTATCCTCAGACATGGATGTAATGTTACCATTGTACATACACATGGTACATGCATGCTGGTGCTCAATAGACAAGCGTCCTTACTTGGGCGATATATACAAATGTATACAATCTACATGTAAGCATTTATCAATCGATGACGAGACCGACACCTCAAACACATGTCCTAAAGAAGTTCAAATAGCGCAAAAATGGTATTCTGCAGGAGTAATCTTGTCAAATCCAATTTTGCAGGAGCAATCTAAATATGTTAATTGTAAAATAAAGAAATATGCCAACAATTTCAGATATGAATACATTTGTTCAACCATTGCAATATAACATGGCAATATATAGACAAATATCAAAATAGTACCTTTTTTGTTACATTTGAAAGAGAATGAACCTAGTTATCCTCATTCTAACAATTTTTATTAAGATGAAACAAAGTGATTTACGAGTTATCTGATAATTCGAGGAAAAGAGTCGACTGGCATTTCCCTAAAAAAATCTAAATTTATTGTTATTTTTCTCCATTTCGATACCATTTCTGCGTTAGTTCGAGACGAGGAATATCCAACATTAATGGACATCCATACCATATAGTAGTAACATGATGTCGTGACCCACCATTTTTATTTCCGTTTCCGGTGTGTATACTAATTCATGTACAAAGTTTCATCGAAATGCTGTTGAAAATGGGGGTTAAGCGGATGTAGATTTAATCTGATACATATGTCATGTATAACAGGGTTATACCACCAAGCGCTTCCACTCAAAATTTCTCTAATTTGGCGATACATATCGCTTGCTGATAGCAAAACACGAGCGTAGCGTGCAAGATCTTTGGCGTTACGTTCGTAACTTGTGTCTAACTCTGCTTAACCCGGGGCTAGGAACCCATGTACTTCAAGAAGCCCACGGTGCTCATATGAACAGTCACAATCAAAGCGTGAGATACATCATTCTCTAGATGACGACTTTACAACGAATATTATGGATTAAGAATGTTTATGTATACTATGATTGTCTTTTTGAATTTGGTGCTAATTACAACACATATAAAGGGAAGTGGGAAGAGGTGCCGACATACTGACAGGGTCACATGACTTCACAGTACAGTCTTCTGGTTAACCTATTCTAAGCACATACCAATAATCTAACGATTCGTGATATGTGTTGTATCTCAGGTACGCTTTTATTGTACCTGTTCATGTGGCAACTTGAATGACATGACCACACGGCCCCTAGCATCTAGCACCTATAATACTGTTATATGGAATAGGTCTTTGGATTATGGACGCGGATATTCTTTAATGGACGACGGCTGAATTGTGAATGACGGACCAGACGCTTGTAATGCAGTGATACATTTCCATTCATATCCAGGTGACTACGAACGACTATGCTACTCCTAATATAGACAAGGACTCCAATGACTATGTTCGAAATACAGACAATAAACCAACGAGAAAAACAGATGACAAATGTAAGTATTAGCATGTAATGATTGATTGATATAATTATGTATATAAATTTTATTGCAGGCATTTATTAGACAGTAACATCCTATAAAGTATAACTTCTGAAATCCTTCATTCGGTTGCTCTTTATTTAAAAATATTTTCCAATTCGAAGATAGCGACAGATCAACATGCTGAGATTATGTCTGCCATGATGTTTTCTGCAATATATAAAAGATTATTATCAGGACTTGAATTCCGGCGAACATTGATTGGCTATTATAACTGAATGAACCCGAAATGGTCTGTGACGCATTTTAAAATGTTTCTATAATATTTGACTCTCAAATATATCAAAACCACCTTTTCTAATTTTAATCGGAAAAAAATCTGGGCCAGTTTGATTGGCCACCTCCGAAATTTGCCGTAATGGTGTAGTGCTGGATGACCCTATTTCTGGCGGTCTTATTTAGAAAAAAACTGGTGGAGAATGTATGCTGTTTTTTTTTATATGTTTGAGCGAAAAGGCCAGGCTACCTGGTGTGATTGTCATTCGTGGCGGCGAATATTAGGGAATATAGTTTTCTCAAGATGTGCTCTGCCAATTTACTACATATTAAGTAACGCGATTATTAAGTGGTTTGTGACCTTTAAGAAAAAAAAAAAAACGAAAATGGGACTTCCTCCACTGTCACATGTTTAAGTACCTTTTTTCTCCAGAGAGGCACAGAATAAGAGATAATTGTCTATTTTCAATCAGTTTCCGCTTGTCCAGGCCGGATAGAATGTTTTCAAGGCTAAACATAAACGATACATTTCGAGTCTATTTCGGGTGCTCGATTTAGTATTTCGAGGTTTACATCCCAAACCTACTATTGTCTTAATACTATAAAGAAATTGAGTTATTTTGTCAGTACAGGTATTTTCAGTCCTTTATTATTTTCAATTCTGTGCTGGTGAAACGTTTATTTGCGCATTCCGTTTATTGACTCTACCCCCACATCAGCGACCATTCTCGTCAATAAGCTCACACATTAAATTATATTCACAAACTTTAATCAGTGCAAAGTAAGACTGGTCTGGTTTGTTAAATAACTGCATGAAATGGCATTCATCGGATTCTAACTGGAGATATGATACAAATTAGCGTCAAAATGTTGCTTTTATTTCCCCTCTACAATGGGAGGAGGGGTCGGTATTGTGTTGATAATCGTTATCCCATGTGTGCACAGATACAATTCTGGGCATTAGTGTTAACGTCAGTAAGTGTATAAATTATAAATCCCGCAAATAAATTATTTAATAATCTTTTGGGTGGAACTATTCAGTAAGCTTTTGACTACTCAAGGGTACAAATATTAAGGGAAATATCACTTTTATGTCACCAACGATAGCTTTGCAAATATTCGAAGCATGGCCTTTATATTTGCATATGTATATGATTGTTTGTTACTGGTTTGGGCACACAAAGTGTATTGGAATCTGAATAGGTTTACTTATTTTTAAGAAGAAAAAACCCCCCGAAAACCGCACTTTCTCCATTGCCACATGTTTAAGTACCTTTTTTCTCCAGAGAGGCACAGAATAAGAGATAAGTGCCTATTTTCACTCAATTTTCTGCTTGTCCCATTTGTGCCGGATAGAATGTTTTCAAGCATAAACCTGTACATTTCGAGTATTGCGGGCGTTCGAGTTAGTATTTCTTAGTTTACAGCCCAGGCCTAATATTGCATTAACATTATAAAGGAATTGAATTATTGTCTCAGTACAGTTATTTTCAAGCCTTTTGTCTCTAAATTCTGTGCATTTGCGCATTCCGTTTATTGACTCCACCCCCCACATCAACGATCGTTCTCGTCAATAAGCTCACACATTGAATTAGGGCAATATATTCACAAACTTTAATCATTGCAAAGTAAGACTGGTCTGGTTTGTCAAATAACTGAATGAAAGGGCATTCATCGGATTCTTACTGGAGATATGATACAAAATAGTGGTAAAATTTTGCTTTTATTTCCCCTCTATCACGGGGGGAGGGGTGTTGATAATCGTTATTCCATGTGTGCACAGATACAATTCTGGGCATTAGAGTTAATGTCAGTAAGTGTACAAATTAAAAATCCAGAAAATAAATTATTTAATAATCTTTTGGTGTGAAATATTTCAGTAAGCTTTTGACTACTCAAGGGTCCAAATATTAAGGCAAATATCACTTTTATGTCACCAACGATAACTTTGCAAATATTCGAAGCATGACCTTTATGTTTGCATATGTATATGAATGTTTGTTATTGGTTTGGCCACACAAGGTGTATTGAAATCTGAAGGTTTACTTATTTGTAGGTCACAAACCCTCATTGAAGTTTCTGTACCTAACATTATTATCAGAACTTGACTTCCGGCGAACATTGATTGGCTATTATACCTGACCGGGCCAGAAATGGTCATATTTTAAAATGTTTCTATAATATTTTGGCTCTCAAATATATCAAAACCACCTTTTCAAATTTTAGTCGAAAAAAATTCTGGGCCAGTTTGATTGACCACCTCCGAAATTTGCTGTAATGGTGTCCATTTCTGGCGGTTAAAAAAATGGTGGGGAATGTATGCTGAAGTTTTTATATATTTGAGCGGAAAGGCCAGGCTACCTGGTGTGATGGGTCATTCGTGGTGGCGAATATTAGGGAATACAGTTTTCTCAAGATGTGCTCTGACAATTTAATACATATTAAGTAAGGCGATTATTTAGTGGATTGTGACCAATAGTGAGACAGCTCAATTCAATCCCAATGGTTCTGTTCTCTTTCCATCCAGCCAAGGCCGTACGTCTCCTGCTGGCCTTCTCCATACGTACGAACATTTCTCGACTGATGAACACAAACCTGCAGTCGGGAAACTTGTCGTGCTTGAACGGTATCCGGGTGATGAGCATGGGTTGGGTGATTATCGGCCATGTTTACAGTATCACAATGGGCACTGCATATCTAGGTAATACCATTGCAAACTAGATAACAGTTGACTTTTGATCATCTATCATCATGGAGATGGCATCACTTTTACGGAGTCTTCAAATTCGCTCAACAAGTGACTGTCGTCCGCACGACGATGCACAACTTTGCCCGAATCTAAACACGGCCAATATTTGGTAAAGAGGAAACGATCAACAGGCGCAGTCATCGTCGATCATTCATATCGTGTGTATTTAACCTCGTAGCGTTCACCCGATCCGATCATGCTCAAGCTTATAGGCATTACCCGGCAGACGGTGGTCGCCTGTTGAACGAAAACATGTTTTGGTTTAATGAATCGTATAAGGAAGTAGAGAACTTTCATTTCTAGAAGTTGATTTTTTTTCAAATTTCAGTATTTATTCACCAGAAATGATCATTGAAAAAAAATCAGTGGGTGACAATGCTCGTTAAAAGAATTTGGCCGCCAGATGTATGTATATTACTCAAAAGTCATAGCACTGAATACACAGGGGGATTTGGCTATTTTCTTGCTTGATGCTCATTAAATCAAACTGCTTGAGGTAGAAATTTCCCCATATTGCTATATAATACTAAACACATATAGTTCTTGTTGAATATGTAATAAAACAGGGGGACACTATGCTTTTTTAAATATTAGCGACATAACAGTTATACTGAGCCTTTCCACTTTCCAGTCCTATGTCCAAGAGGGGGTGGGACGGGAGGGGGATCGGGGTGGGAGTTGGGAATTTTATTGGAGGTTCATTTATTAGCCATTTACAAATTTTCTATTTGTTGAAAGCGAATAAGAATGAATTTCAGAAGCATAATTAGCGGAGACAAAATAGCGGCATGATCTGCGATACTGATCAGCGATACGGATTTGATATTTTTGGAACATCATGATGTCTTGCCGGCATCATTGAAAACTGTTGACCGCTTCTCTCTTGCAGGAAACAAGCCTATGTGTATGTATACTATGATTGTCTTTTTGAATTTGGTGCTAATACTGTTATATGGAATATGGAATAGGTCTTTGGATTATGGACGCGGATATTCTCTAATGGATCGACGATGGCTGAATTATGAATGCCGGACTAGACGCTTGTAATGGGAATCTGCTGCTAATTGTGTCGTAGTTTTGCACATTAAAAACTATCTACCTCTCGAGTATATTCTCTATATTAACACACACACACATCCGCACACGCGCATACCATGCACTTACACTCTGGGATAATTACTTTCTCTAACTTCCCAACCAAAACTTTCTTTGGGTTGCGTATGCTCCGAAGTTTTACCTGAGTTCAGTGGTGAGTTCTGATATCCAGGCTTGAATTACGAAGATATCGAGGATGGAATATCGAGGAAAAATCTCATAATATTGTCAAATATGGTAGTCTATTTATTGCTTATTTTAGCCTTGATGATACGAAGCGGATTTGGTATTTAGTTTATACCCTGCCAAAATTTCATATCAGGAAATCATGACTCAGTTTCTAGTTACATTTCTTGTGTGTTAAATATAGGCTGTTATTTTATTTGCGTTTGACGTGTTGCCAGCATGGCGAAGTGAAACGGAGAGACATGACCAAAATCTCCCTGCTCTGGCTGCAAACCAGTCCCCGTCTACATGGAAGCTATCACTGGATGATTTACACTGACAAAATTATCAAAAATGTGTCCCAAGAATATCTGGTCAAAGTTATAGGTTAGTCATCCCGATTCAAATTTATTGAGTCAATATTCATTCAGACCGAAGAACATTGGGTTGCAGTGATCTGCCCACTACACCTGTCATCACAATATTCTTGGGTCAAAATCTCGAACCTATTTTCTTCGATCCGATAACATTGGATACGTCGCGTCCATACCCAACGTGTTGCGTCAAAAGCGACAAAGTATCATTTGATCAATTCGACCCAGTCTTTCCGACAGTGTAGTTCACAACCGTGAGACACGTAATAGATGAAGAGTTGGGGGACCTTGCCAAATACATAGGTAAGATGCGACATTCAGTGTAGCCAGGCGTTATCCATGGTCGGACTTGTAGTTTCCTAAATGCCATCTTTTTGTAGAAAACGTGGCTGACTCAGGTCAGGTCGTACATTCGTTTGCGGCCCAAGCGATCATCAACGGAACTTTGTCAGTGGACACTTTTTTCCTGTTGAGGTAAACTTATCTTCAAGCATTTGCTCATACCGTTCATGTTACATTATTTTTGAGAAAAGATAGAGCATGGTGGCAAATATACTCTATGTTAACTGAGTATCATGTCATTGGAATGCTTTACTCCTCAACGCAATTTTAATGTTCACTTTGGAAGATTCGGTTTAATGGCCAAGAAGTATAAGATTTGCTATATTTTCACAATAAACTCGAACGATTTTTACGAGATATCACGTCTAATCATCTTACGATGCCATGTAATATTTTATTCTTGCGTCTTCCAAAGAGTGACTTAAATATCGGACTTTGTTTGTAAAAATGCAAATGAATTGAAAAGACTTATGGTATTATACACTGTTCAAATCCAAGCCATACTTGGTTTGGCTTAAATTTTATATGTGCTTATGTCGGTTATATATGACAGAATCACCTGTTGTTGTATGGTCATCACAGTTGGATATATAATTCGTCATTCTGACATTGATTTTTCCAAGGTGTGTTTTGAAATTGGAACGTAATATTTCGAAATTTATTTGTATTGTTCCACCTCTCGTCTATATACACACATTGTAGAATAAGCAATCTTATGTTTCTATTTGTAACTTTTTCAGTGGAATTCTCGTTACATATCTGTTCACTCGAGACTATGAGAAGTCCGGACGTCACGTGACTTGTTCTAAGATGGCGTTGTTTTATTTCCATCGACTATGGAGGCACGTACACCGTCATTTGTTTTGCAACTTATTACCATAGAAACATCAAGTCTATAACTTGAATGCGCATGACCGGAGGGAGCATTCTCCTTATTTCAGGGGTCTAGTCTTCAATCGCCATTCTGGCAACTGAATTGTGAAACTGAACTTACCACTCTCAATAAAAAAGGAGCTGAGGAATTCACGCCAAAGCATTCATACTGAATTGTTTGCTATCTGCTACAAGTATAGACAGTCTTCCTGAAATATATACGTATAACTGGTGCTCTTTGCATATCTTCCTTTCAGATTGACGCCATTTTACATGCTGGTAATGATGGTATATACCTGTTTTCTCCCGTACATGAAGAATGGACCTCTTTGGCCCGCTTCCATGCCCGATGCGGATCATTGTCGTCAGTATTGGTGGAGGAATATCCTATATGTCAACAATTTCTTCCCTCCGTCAGAAGGCGTAAGTCATTGACGTACTGGTGTACTTCTCTTATCTCAAACTTCCATACGACGCTTGCTTCATTTTGTAAGCTCACTTCGTTTTATCATCACTGCTCCAGAAACACGAGATATCCTTATGATCGGATTGTGAACTGACCGAAAATCAGTGATGTTTCACTTTATTTCCCTTTGCTATACATCCGCCAGTTTCAGGTATATTTCCCCACATTTGTGTATTCAATCAAGAAAATAGTGCATGAGCATATCAGTTGTTTGGAAAGTATGTTAACCGAGGAAAGTAGGCTACTGCATGGAAAAGTAATCAGGTGGAAACAGTATCACTGCACGGGAAAGATATTTCATGCTGAGCCAGTATAAGTAGTTTAACAAATCTGTAATTGCGTCACACCTTCAAATGGAAAGTTCATGTGATCTCGCACAAATGACAATATGAATTTCAATATGTGTAAATACAAGCGTCTAGTCCGTCATTCAGTATTTAGCCGTCGTCCGTTAAAGAATTTCCGCGTCCATGATCCAAAGACCTAGTTCATAGAACAGGATATATAACCAAATTCATAAAAGCAATCATAGTACACGTGCACAGAGGCTGGTTTCATACAAGAGAGAAGCGGTTAACAGTTTTCGATGATGCTGGTAAGACGTCCAAAAATAAAAACCCGTATCGCTGATCAGTATTCTCAATCTATATGATCTTCGTTGTTGATTCATTATCTACAGAAGGATGTATCTCAGTCACACTTCGATTGTGGTTGTTCATATGTGGCGGAATTAGACAAAGTTGCGAAACGCAACGTCGTAGATCTTGCACGCTATGCTCGTATTTTGCTATCAGCAAGCGATATGTATCGCCAAATTCAGTGCAGGCGATTGGTGGTACTGTATGGCCCTGTTTTACAAGTTTGCAATCATGTTTTGTGACTGATTAAAATCGACAAATTTTACACAGGATCTAGCAAATTCTACCAGGCGAGATATGCATATGCCAAATGCAGGTCCCAGTGGAATATTATTGTCCAGAAAGGGATATATATCTAGTTAACGATGTAGAATTTGTAATTATCTCTCTTGTAAAGTCAATGAGAGAGAATGTCCGCTTCATTTTTAACGATATG
The DNA here is from genome assembly GCA_036873755.1 of Hanleya hanleyi. Classification (NCBI taxonomy): domain Eukaryota; kingdom Metazoa; phylum Mollusca; class Polyplacophora; order Lepidopleurida; family Hanleyidae; genus Hanleya; species Hanleya hanleyi. The sequence goes on along the minus strand of JAVTVY010035198.1, from coordinate 53,640 downwards.
TAAGCCTAAATATGATGTGTCGTTTGGATTATCCACTGTGAGAAGATCGCATGTATATCATTTTGCGAATGGGCAGGAACGAGCTTCGAAATGATCGTTTTGTGAAAACTATTGTGTATAGTCATATTCACAAGAGAACAGAATACAATCCAAACTTCCAAAAATAAAGTTTTACGTTCGAGTGATTAAGTCCTAGGCTAGAAATGTTTGCGCACGACAATAGCCTAATAATGACTGATCTTGCATATCGCCCCAATAGGACGATAAAAAGTGCTTTCTGGCGGATTTTGATATTATTTTTGAAATATTTAGTTTCCAAATTTTTCTTTAAATTTTTAACTTTGACGAGTAGAACAACCCTTCAACGAGATATCTGTACTTTTACCCAGATTTGTCTCTGTGGAAATTTATTGTTGTTTTTTAATTGAACAAAGTTGAATAAAATGCAATAGTGACACATTGAACATTAATGTCTCAGCAACCAGAGCAATATCTAGAAAACATGTGGTACCGTTTTTACTTTACCTAGCTAGATCAGAATAACCATGCTAAATTTGGAGCCCGCATGATCAATGGTCTTTGAGAAATGAAGAGTTTCACTTATAACTCTGGAGAAATCAAGTGATGGAATTAAAGCGAAGAACAGATTTGGTGCTCTAAAGGATAGAGCTGACCCATGCAGTATTTGTGTGAGACAAGTGTGAATTGCCAGTCCGAAGGCGTCTCCACTCAATCAGGCGAAAACCTTGTCAATCATAGTACGATTTTTAAGGCTACAAAAGCAAAGATGTATCACCAAAATTGTTTCACCTGGAGAAAAAAATTATGTTATATGTTATGAATCGATTTAGCCTTCGTGTTGACCTGATGATCGCTGTATTGGCCCTCGGCCGCGACCCCAAGATCAATATACTAAGGCTATACGAGAACAATCGATTCATAATACGGGTCTTACTGGCCATGTTCTTGTTTTCTGAGCTTGGATGGCAGCATCCGTTTCTTCATCTGTAACTGGTTTAAACCGTTTAAAATCTTCTCCACATATCTCCTCAAGCTCCAGAATTTTGTCCACATGCCCTTGCACAACCCGCTCTGCGTTCGTCATCGCGCATAACAAACAACACTGCTGTCGTCTGTTTCGCCATTCATCGGTCGTTACTGCTGGTTACGGCTGCACTCGTTGACCTCGGCCAATACAACATTCAAGCCTGCCAATACAGCTTTCAACTCGGCCAATACAAATCGGGTTCGACATGACGTATAGGCAGGCCGTTTTACACTGTATTCGGGTAATAACATACACAGTCAATTAATAAAGTACAAAAGTAATGTGCAATACATGTTAACGTTTGAAAGGTGGATTATTGCTGCGATAGCGGGCGGTGTGATCCCCTTCGGGGGTTCTGCCGCTGGACTACGTTTATTTGGTAAAATTAACTGTTCACCAGCAAACAACTGTATATTGTTTATCACATACACAACGTTACACGTTATACCGAGAGCGGTCGGCTATGCGCATAATACTGCAGATATTGGCCAATCAGGGCTACGGATATGATGATTTCGTGCTAGCATGTTGGCGTACGGATGTTGTTTGTCGGCCTCTCCGATGGGTTCAGGCCAGCTCGGTCACGATCTCGTCGCGTTTGTCTTTAGCATGTTGAGGTAATGTTATATCTGATACATTAAATTTTTCTATCTATTCGATGACAGCTTAGTACACCTCTAGGTAAACAGGAAATGTGATATACTGTGTTCCATTTAAGTTGCAGAATTTCCTCATCAAAAGTGAAAAAACTTATTTCGTATGACCGGCCAAGTTGGATTTAGATTGATTACAAGCGTCTGGTCTTATACCTAATTAAATACTATATTTAACGCCATATTAAATACAGTTTGATATTGTTACCTAATACTATGCCAAAGATAGATATGCGATTGCTGTTATATGTTATATATTATATGTTAAATAGGTTATGAGAAGATTTAGAAGACAGGTGAATAAATACACAGATTACTACCGGAGGTTATTTTGATATAGGGACATGGTCTCGGGCTGATACAAGTCAAGTCAATGTAATAATGCATACATTTATTTAGTTTTCTTCTAAATGAGATTCAATATCGACAGAGAGTCCTACCATATAGCCGCCAACAGCAGTAGCCGGAATTATCACGTTAAACACTTCAACTTGAAATATTATTTTTCTTGACGCTCACTGTATTTCCAGTGTATGGGGTGGAGTTGGTACTTGGCTAATGACATGCAGTTCTACATCATATCACCGTTATTTCTCCTGTCACTGGTTAAGTAAGTACTTTTGGAAAGGAGTAATTATTCTTCCTAGCCTTGGTTTGTGAGATGTCGAATACATGTGGATACTTAGAACTCAAAAAGTCTTACGGAAGAACTGAATGACAAAGGACACATAACGTATAATCATGTATCTAATTGAATTTCCCAATTCTTTATACTGCATCAGTACCTCATTAAACACATCAGTTCATTAATAATACCAGTTTTCAGAAAATGATCACTGCTATGTTAATGCCAGAAGCCTTAAGGCTTTCTTCATTAAAGGATCTCATTCTTTGGATGTTTCTTTGTTTACAGAATTGCTTGAATTTCTCATTAACAAGATGAGTACCACATACCAGCAGCGTATAGTTATCGTAAATGGATACGAATTGTGTCCCACTTTTGGCAGACCTATATCGGCTATCGTATGAATATGACTACATATGTTTATTTTTGCAGAAATTGTCAAAAGATAACCATTCCAAAGCCCTTCTCATTCACCAAACGTTATATAAACGATCTCCTAACCCTAACGCTATATAAACGATCTCCTAACCCTAACGCTATATAAACGATCTCCTAACACTGGATAATCCCTATATTAGCGACGCTGTGAAGGATATTTACCCCTTCTCGGGATTTGAAGGAAAGTACTGATAGCTCGGACGGAACATCATATCTGGACCTATAGCTATATCTTTTCAAGAAAGTCTATCTCTAACGTCGAATTTACGACAGGAGAGACGATTACAATTTTGACATAGCTAACTAACCATTTCTGGATAGCAGTATTCCAAATGACATGCACACGGCGTATAATATCTCGCCTGGTAGCATTTGCTAGATCATGTGCAGACTGATGATTTCAATCAACGTCACAGAATATTTTTGCAGAAACTTAGCAAACTGGACTATACCACCAAACACCTTCATTCAAAGTTTCTCAAATTCTGTGATAAACATCGTACACTGGTGGCAAAAAGTATATGATTGTAGAGCGCAAGATCTCTGACGCTACCTGTCGTAAGTTGAGTCTACTTCCGCTTAATCCGGTACTTGGCCTTGAATATCATCTCCATGATGTTCAAATGAACAGGCACAATCAAAACGTGACTGTTCATCTGTGTCACCGTGACTGTTCATCTGTGTCACCGTGACTGTTCATCTGTGTCACCGTGACTGTTCATCTGTGTCACCGTGACTGTTCATCTGTGTCACCGTGACTGTTCATCACCGTGACTGTTCATCACCGTGACTGTTCATCTGTGTCACCGTGACTGTTCATCTGTGTCACCGTGACTGTTCATCTGTGTCACCGTGACTGTTCATCTGTGTCACCGTGACTGTTCATCTGTGTCACCGTGACTGTTCATCTGTGTCACCGTGACTGTTCATCTGTGTCACCGTGACTGTTCATCTGTGTCACATATTAAAGGTATTCTACTTCTGTGCCTGTTTATTTGAGCATAGTCAATTTTTGATTATTTATCCTTGACAGTTGCAGCTGATAAGAGAGGTTTTCTAGCTTCCCATTATATCCATTATCCAGTCCAATCATGAACAGATTCCTGTCACAGCCGAACCACAAAATCGAATACTAACCTTTTTTAGGGATTGGAGCTGAAAGATCTGTCTTTGTATGAGTACGTTTATGTCAAAATAGAACTGTTTTACCTGGATGTAAAACAAAATCCGGTAGTCATGCACACCTGCCATTTATCTGTCTCTCGAGTCACACCTGTCGTTTATTTGTCTCTCTAGGTACACTTTCCATTTATTTATCTCTCGAGTCACACTTGCCATTTATTTGACTCTCTAGTCACACTTGCCATTTAATTGGCTCTCTAGTCACAGTGTCATTTATTTCACTCTCCAGTCACATTTGACATTTGTTTCTCTCTCTAGTCATACTTGCCATTTAATTGACCATCCAATCACACTTGCCATTTATTTGACTCTCTACTCACACTTGCCATTTATTTGACTCCCTAGTCACACTTGTCATTTATTTCACTCTGTAGTCACACTTGCCATTTGTTTGACTCTCCAGTGATACTTGCCTTTTATTTGACTCGCTAGTCAAACTTGTCATTTATTTATCTCTCTAGTCACACTTGCCATTTATTTGACTCTAGTCACACTTGCCATTTATTTGACTCTCTAGTTAAACTTGCCATTTATTTGACTGTCTAGTCACACTTGCTACTTGCTATCTGTCTCTCAAGTCACATCTGTCGTTTATTTGTCTCTCTAGTTACACTTTCCATTTATTTATCTCTCGAGTCACACTTGCCATTTATTCATCTCTCTAGCCACACTTCCCATTTATTTGACTCTCTAGTCACACTTGCCATTTAATTGGCTCTCTAGTCACATTGTCATTTATTTCACTCTCCAGTCACATTTGACATTTGTTTCTCTCTCTAGTCACACTTGCCATTTAATTGACCATCCAGTCACACTTGTCATTTACTTGACTCTCTATTTACACTTGTCATTTATTTGACTCTCTAGTCACACTTGTCATTTATTTCACTCTGTAGTCCCACTTGCCATTTGTTTGACCCTCCAGTGATACTTGCCTTTTATTTGACTCGCTAGTCAAACTTGTCATGTATTTATCTCTCTAGTCACACTTGCCATTTATTTGACTCTAGTCACACTTGCCATTTATTTGACTCTCTAGTCAAACTTGCCATTTATTTGACTTTCTAGTCACACTTGCTATTTATTTGACTCCCTAGTCACTCTTGCCATTTATTTGACTCTCCAGTCACATTTGACATTTATTTCTCTCTCTAGACGACCGATTGCTGGTTGGTCCATGCTTATGGTATTGGTGTTCACCCACGTGATCTCCGTTGCGTGTATTGAGAGTAACATTGGAGGAGCGGGCCTATTCAAGTAGGTACAATTATGCTGATCGAAATAAGATGGGCAGTACATAGAATTATGCTGATCAATGTCAGGTGGAATGTCGGTAAAAGCATGATGATCGATATATGGCGAGAAGAAGGTACAATTATGCTGATCGATACAGAGTGGTGAAAGGTACAAATATGTTGTGCTGATCGGTATAGACTAATAAGGATAGCAGTAGGTCGATATAAGGATGGCAGTAGTTACAATCATGCTGATGGTTATTTAATGCAGATCGGTATAATACAATTATGCTGATCGAGGGCGGACAGTAGGTACAATTATGCTGATCGGTATAAGTGAGTGAGTGAGTGAGTGAGGGAGTGAATATGATTTAACGTCGCATTCACCATTATTTCGGTCATATCACGACGTTTGGTTCCTATTCCTTTTCACACCCGGAAATCACACGGGTAGGTTCCTATTCCTTTTAACACCCGGGACCCCACGATATAAGGTGGGAAGTAGGCACAGATATGTTGATCGAAATAAGGTGAGCAGTTGGTACAATTATGTTGATCGATATAAGGTAGGAAATAGGTACAATATTGCTGATTCATATAAGGTGAGAAATAAGTACAATTATGCTGATCGATATCAAAAATGAAGTAGGTACAATATTACTGATCGATATAAAGTGAGAAGTAGGTACAATTATGCTGATTGATATAAGGTTTAACATTTATTCTGGTGTGTGGTATATGAAACAAAACTGGATTTCTCAGACGTTTCAGTGGTGCTAAGAGATATGAACAGTCATATTTACTAAATAAGAGGTGGCAGTATGTGCAATTATGCTGATCGGTATAAGATGAGCCGTATGTGCAATTATGCTGTACGGAGTTTTTGGCGCCTGTCCACGTTCACAGTATTGCCCGTGCTAAGAACGGGGTCTAGTACCCTGTCCACAGAAATACGCATGCTAAGCACGACATCTAGGCCGCATCTCCACTGTAATTTCCGTGCTAAACAGTACTGCGCCCGCCTTTCCACAGTAATTATCATGCTAAGGATGCCTATCAACAGTAATTCCCGTGCTAAACAAAGAGTCTAGGGCGCCTGTCCACAGTAATTTCTCTGCTAAGCACGAGGTCTAGGACACCGGTTCACAGTAATTTCCGTGCTAAACACGGAGTCTAGGGCGTCTGTTGACAGTAATTCCCGTGCTAAGCACGGGGTCTAGGGCGCCGCCTGTCCTCAGTAATTCCAGTGCTAAGCAGCACTGCACTCGCTTGTCCACAGTAATTCTTGTGCTAAGCACGGGTTTTGGTCGCCTGTCCACAGTGTAAAGCATGATATGTAGAATTACATCTAGAGCACTCGTCCAAAATGTACGAGACGAATTTATGTTGCAAATATGTACATGTAACAAATGATAGATTTCGTACTGTAAATACTTTATTTAGTATTCAGAAATAGGTAATTTCAAAAAGAAAAAAACATTGTTCAAGGGGATAATTACCAGAAAAACTAACTGAATTTTCCCAGCCCTTGCAACCCTTTTGGCGATTACTTTCCATTGGCTTGAAGAATGCTCGTGGAAATTCACCCACTGGCAAATTTAGAGATGGAGATGGAAGAAGTAATACCACTAGATCAATTTGACGATGAGTTCAGGGTTCTTAGGATTAAGGGTTACTACCGATTGACAGTCCAATTACATACCAAATAAATGTGAAATTATTTTTTTTCATATTTCTTCTTTCAATGTCTTCCTCGTGTCTAGATTGAGAATTGGGTGAATTTTCACGACCATACTCCAAGACATTGGGAACAAATCGCTAAAAGGAGAGGCGTTAGTATAGGCTTGCCTTTTCGCCAATTCCAGTTTTCTTTCAGAAAATAAATATATTGTTTAAACCAAATCGCTAAAAGGTTGATAAAGGGCTAAGAAAATTTGGCTAGTCTGGTAAAAACAGCTCTTAATCCCAAACATTGCCAAACGTATTCTTCCATTTTGTTATTCTTATTGAAAATTATCAACAATTCGTTCACCTTCTCAATTCAAATCTACAGAGACAACCAGTTATACACTGAGAAGATATACATCAAACCGTACTGCCGTATAGGAGTCTATGCCATTGGAATGGGGCTAGGGTATCTGCTGTACAGACGGAAGACCGTTCGTATTGGCAAGGTATGTGCTATATTGTATTGCCACATTTCACATAGATATTATTCATGGGAATTTCAAGCAACTCTATCAACAAAGAAACATCCCATGAACGATATCCCCTATATCTAGTAGAGGTCAATAATGTTTTTTGGCTTCTGACATATCGGCGATCAGTTTTCTTGAACACCGGTACTATTAGTAAACTAAGACGATCAATAATGTCCTGGTGAGGGATTGTAGTATAGAGAGTCCAGAAATCTCATATCGACACATATATGTAGGATATTTGTCCTTTCAAGTTATTCTGTAAGCCATTTTGAGTATTGTGGAGCAATACTGTTCCCAAAATGCTTTTACCTCATGAAGGGCCATCGTCAGCAGGGTTGACAGAAGATTGTTGGTGACGCTTCTAGAACCGAATATGAATCTAGCTTGGTATGATTTATTCATTTTGGGAGTTCAGTACACTTTTGATATATCATTATGAGTGATTGAAAGACAAAAGCCTCTTTCACTGAAAAACGTTTTGTGGTTGTTAAATAAATCTCACAGAGTAAATACTGTTTGGGGGTATTCGGCGATGGTGTGCTTATATTCAATTCCTTAACCAGCACCTGGTAATAGTAATATTTACATATAAATGTTATATTATTTGGAGCTTTGTCTGCTGGGAATTTACTAGAATTTCGTGCGAAGAGGTCGATAATCGGATCGGACTGATCATAGACTCATAAAACCAACCTCATAGTATAGTACAATATTTTTCACCTGAAGGATACCTCACACGTCTATATTCGCTCTAATCACGTCTCCCTACACTTCTGAGACAAGTAGAACTCTTCAAAGTCCGAATTCCAGGATGACATGTACATGGTTTTACATGCACACTTCATAGTCTCCACATGAACAGCTGCAATAACATCGCGGCTGAGATACTAAGGCTACGTCCGAGAATCCACCGTATTCTCGGGTCTGAATGTTAGGTGGCGAGGGATGAATTCCTTTAGAGTAATATGGTTGCTTTTCAGTCGCCAGACGTCGTCAATTTTTCCCACCTCTTGCATATCGCTCCAACTGTCTTCCTTGGCGTACAGATGGAGCAACCAAATCCGGATGATCTTCATAGAGGAATTTTCAGATGATCAGACCGCCATTTTTGATTGTTTGATTCTGAGGAGGAAGAAAATTGATAACCCCGACCACGAAAAGCTCGATAATCGGGTCGAACTGATCGTAGACCCATACAAAACGATACTTCGATTATGTTAATTCCGTATATTTAGGGGAGAGTAACATGAAAGCTAGAGACCACACTTTCCGCGACAAACAGTTGTTCCATTCCATCTGATTCCAGGCAGCTTTTTAAAATCACCCACCAATCCGGGTAGTACAGGGGTAGTATATTATCACTGTCCGGTCCGTTGTGATTATTAGACTCCAACTCGACCGACACCCCCTCCCCAAAAGCAGATGACGTCATATCAGACAAGATCTGACCTGTCCCGTGTTTATTCCTTTTCACCGGAAGTCCCGTGATCGGATGTTGCGCAACAGGAAGGAGGCTAAATGTATTCGTATACGAAAGTAAAACCGGAGGTGCGCAACCGGAAGTGCGCGCCACATGCCACACGCCAATGTGCATGTGTATATGACCTTTAGCCTCTTTTATATACTATTCCCGCTAGTGGTGGAGCAAAAGATTATCCTTCCGTTGGAATCATTATATGGATTGATCCAGGTCCCCCATTGATCCAGGTCCCCCATTGATCCAGGTCCAGGTCCCCCTTTAGTAGTATATACTACTCCCTTTTCCGCCATGATTTTTGCATGTAAGCTTGTCCGAAGTATTGACTCTTAGATCTGCTGACGAAAATGTTGGATCTGTTCAAAATGTTTCATAAATGTGTTCTTATTTTCTGTCATTAATTTCGATGTTGTGAGAGGATTGATACGCGACTATGGCTTAGTTGATTTGAGTTATTCTGAAACTATTCAGCATTCACCAGGAAAAAATGTGACCAATAAAATTCAATACATTCTTGTCCAAGTGGAATCGCTTTGTTTACTAAACTGACCCTTTTGTTAATAGACCCTAATTGGCAAACATGTTCGAGGGACTATATCGTCTGTATTGTCTGCATAGTTCTAATCCAGTTCATGCATCGCGATACTATGGACCGTTCGATAGTCGCGATTATGGACCGACATACCGACCATGCATCGACATTATGTGCCGATGTGGAGCCTTAGATTGTTTCCGAATATAAATGTCCGTGGGGCACTCCTCACCAGAGGTGAGTGTCCGAAAGTCACTTCCTGGGGAAGTCTTAGAAATTCTGTCCTAGGACACTATATCGTATATGATACAGCTAATTCACGTGTGCGCGTTGTAGTCTCCAAAATTAAAATCGAGTCAACTTCTCTTATTTTTGTCCTCCGCCACGAAGTGGTGGGAGGACTTGGAAATGCTAGCCGTCCGTCCTTCCGTCCGTCCTTCCGTCCGTCCCTCTGTCCGTCCTTCCGTCCGTCCGTCCGTCCCACATCTTGTGAACGCGATATCTTGAGAACAATTCGACCAATCGACTTCAAACTTGAGAAGGTGCTTCACATCAGTTAGACGGCCATTGGTATTGATTTTCACTGAGGTACGTAATCCAAGATGGCCGCCATCGACCATATTGGATTCTGTCCGTCCCACATCTTGTGAACGCGATATCTCAAGAACAATTTGACCGATTGACTTCAAACTTGAGAAGGTGTTTCACATCAGTTAGACGGCCATTGGTATTGATTTTCACTGAAGTACGTAATCCAAGATGGCCGCCATCGACCATATTAGATTCTGTTCATCCCACATCTTGTGAACGCGATATCTCAAGAACATTTCCACCAATCAACTTCAAGCTTGGGAATGTTCTTCACATCAGTCAGATGGCCATTGGTATTGATTTTCACTGAGGTACGTAATCCAAGATGGCTGCCATTGACCATATTGGATTCCATCCGTCACAGATCTTGTGAACGCGATATCTCGACAACAATTCAACTAATCGACTTCAAACTTGGAAAGGCTCTTCACATCAGTTAGACGGCCATTGGTATTTATTTTCACTGAGGTACGTAATCCAAGATGGCTGCCATTGACCATATTGGATTCTGTCCATCCCACATCTTGTGAACGCGATATCTCGACAACAGTTTGACCAATCCACTTCAAACTTGAGAATGTGCTTCGCATCAGTTAAACGGCCATTGGTTTTGATTTTCACGGAGATACGTAATCCAAGATGGCTGCCATGGACCATATTGGATTCACTCCGTTCCACATCTTGTTAACACGATATCTCAAAAACAAATCAACCAATCGACTTCAAACTAGGGAAGGTTTTTCACATCAGTTAGACAGCCATTGGTATTGGTTTTCACTGAGGTACATAATCCAAGATGGCTGCCATTGACCATATTGGATTCTGTCCATCCCACATCTTGTGAACGCGATATCTCGAGAACAGTTCGACCAATCGACTTCAAACTTGAGAATGTGCTTCACATCAATTAGACGGCCATTGGTATTGATTTTCACTGAGGTACGTAATCCAAGATGGCCGCCATCGACCATATTGGATTCTGTCCGTCTCACATCTTGTGAACGCGATATCTCAAGAACAATTTGACCGATTGACTTCAAACTTGAGAAGGTGTTTCACATCAGTTAGACGGCCATTGGTATTGATTTTCACTGAAGTACGTAATCCAAGATGGCCGCCATCGACCATATTAGATTCTGTTCATCCCACATCTTGTGAACGCGATATCTCAAGAACATTTCCACCAATCAACTTCAAGCTTGGGAATGTTCTTCACATCAGTCAGATGGCCATTGGTATTGATTTTCACTGAGGTACGTAATCCAAGATGGCTGCCATTGACCATATTGGATTCCATCCGTCACAGATCTTGTGAACGCGATATCTCGAGAACAATTCAACTAATCGACTTCAAACTTGGAAAGGTTCTTCACATCAGTTAGACGGCCATTGGTATTTATTTTCACTGAGGTACGTAATCCAAGATGGCTGCCATTGACCATATTGGATTCTGTCCATCCCACATCTTGTGAACGCGATATCTCGACAACAGCTTGACCAATCCACTTCAAACTTGAGAATGTGCTTCGCATCAGTTAAATGGCCATTGGTTTTGATTTTCACGGAGATACGTAATCCAAGATGGCTGCCATGGACCATATTGGATTCACTCCGTTCCACATCTTGTTAACACGATATCTCAAAAACAAATCAACCAATCGACTTCAAACTAGGGAAGGTTTTTCACATCAGTTAGACAGCCATTGGTATTGGTTTTCACTGAGGTACATAATCCAAGATGGCGCCATTGACCATATTGGATTCTGTCCATCCCACATCTTGTGAACGCGATATCTCGAGAACAGTTCGACCAATCGACTTCAAACTTGAGAATGTGCTTCACATCAATTAGACGGCCATTGGTATTGATTTTCACTGAGGTACAAATCCAAGATGGCTGCCATTGACGATATTGGATTCCATCCGTCTTGGATCTTGTGAACGTGATATCTCGACAACAATTTGACCAATCAACTTCAAACTCGAGACGGTGCTTCACATCAGTTAGACAGCGATTGGTATTGATTTTCATTGAGGTAGTATGTAATCCAAGATGGCTGCCATTGACCATCTTAGATTTCACTCACCCATGTTACTTACATTCCAGTGTTACACTACCCATTACTGCTTCCCAAACCTCCTGAAATTGTCTCAACAATTCCAGATGAACGTCTCTTTCCACATACACATATCAACTTTCCAAGTTATATTTAAGGAGATATTGGAAGCGTATATGCTGTATGCTCTCAAACAGGCTACTTGGCGGAGGACCTGCTAGCTACTCAGCTTGTTATACCTAAACAGCGTTCATTCAATTGCATGCTGTTACATATTATACATTCACACTTCTATAGCGGCTGGATGACCCTACTATGGTAAATACTTGACTCCATAGGGTAGTTGCTCACGCGATCGACAACTATGGTCGACTAGTCTTTACAAATAGCCACATGATCAAATATGGCCTATTATTTACAAATAGTCACGTGATCAAATGTGGTGAACTATTCTTCACAAATAGTTGCGTGGTGAAACGACTTGTGATTCTTTATAAATCAGTCACATGATCAAACATGGCGGCTGTATATATGATTCTGATAGGTCGAATTTGTCATTCTCTGTACGATTCGGCTGCTCTTCCTTCTGTTCCTGCACCTAGTCACGCTCATCCTTCTCATACTCTCCCTCCCCCTGGTTGTGTGACTGGAATGCTCTGTTCTTTTACACTACTGTAGCTTTTCACAGAAAGAAGTTTGATGCTTTGGTTTAGTGATTTGGCTTGCTGTTGACAAACTTTACTATTTTGATATCCTTGTCAACAGATATGGAATATCCTACTTTGGGTCTTGGCATTATGTATAATGGTTCTGGTGAACTACTCCACGTTTTCGGAGAACAGAGAGGGAGGAGCTTCGTGGGAAATAGGGTTACGTGTGGCCTTCGAAGCGCTCTACAGGATACTCTGGGCTGCCGCTGTCGGATGGGTGATCTTCGCCTGTTGCCTGGGATATGGGGGTAAGAAAATCGTTGTACACGATTATTGAAGATACTTTTTGTTCCAAAATCGTAATAATTTATACGGATGCCAACCGCAAGAAAGTCATGGTAGGCAATCGCAGCAATAATAAAACCTGGAAGCAGAAAAGTGTATGTATGGCAATCACAGTACGGTCGCGGTATAGTGATCATGGTGATTAACAACTGACTCGTCTTCTTTTGTATATAAAAATATAAAAGTGAGGGGAAAAAATAAGAAAAAAAGTATATATTTATAAAGTATATGTATGGAAACAGTACGGAGGAGATATAGTTATCATTAAGATTAACCACTGGCTCGTCAATGATTCGGCTTATATCAACAGCATATACGTATTCCAATTGTTACTAATTATGCACCCCTGTTGGCTGACCTATATCTGTTCAAAAACCGATCATTCCAAAGCCCGTTCCTTCTCATTCACGAAATGCTATATAGACGAACTTCTCGCTGTGGATAATCGCTATATAAGGATATATATCCACCTTCACAGGATTTGAAGGAAAATACAGATAGCCCTAAAACACATCATAGTTAGGCCTATATCTCTATAAACATGGAGTGAGCCTTCTCTCTCGTCGACATTATGGCAAAAGAGATGTTTACAATTTCGACATCGTAAACTGTCCCTTTCTGGACAGCAATATTCCAGTGGGACCAGCATATGGCGTATACATATCTCGCATAGTAGCATTTGCTAGATCCTGTGTTAAATGTGACGATTTTAATCAACGTCACAAAACATTGTTGCAGAAACTTATAAAACAGCACTATACCACCAAATTTGCGATACATATTGCATGCTGATAGCAAAATATGAGCGTAGCGTGCAAGATCTATGATGTTACGTTTCGTGTCTAATTCCGCTCAATCCGGGGCTAGGGGCCATACGAACCCATGCACTTCAAGATGCTCATGGTGTTCATATGAACAGACACAATCAAAGCAAGCAAACTGAGATACTTCATTCTCTAGATGACGACTTTACAACGAATATCATATGGATTAGTAATATTGATCAGCGATACGGATTTGATATTTTTGGAACATCATTATGTCTTTCCATCCCATCATTGAAAACTGTTGACCGCCTCTCTCTTGCAGGGAACTAGCCTATGTTTATGTATACTATGTTTTATTTTTAATTTGTACTAAATTGCTGTTATACGGAATATGGACTATGTCTTAGGATTATGGACGAAGAGATTCTTCAATGCACGACGGCTGAATAGTGAATGACGGAACAGACGCTTGTAATTTAAATCGTGTCCAGAGGAGAATAGTCAATGATAGAATGATTTTCAGCTTTCAGTTGAATCAATAGTTGTTTCGCATAGGGGCTCCCATTTAGGTCCCCTTTATACCATTAATAAGATGGCTTAGGAATCGAATGTCTCATTATTGCTGATAATTAACGTCGTCGATCTTGATCCAGCGAAGTACAGGATTTAGAAATCAGAACAATTCAAGTCTCTACAGTGTCTTTCAAATCAACTACTCATGATGACAGTGTACTTTTCAGTAAGAGGGAATGGACAACGCTAGACTGAATGCGCATGTGAAACGTGAACAAGGAAACTGTCAATGTGATATCCCGAGAACTTCAAGATTCTGGTGATCCATCAATATATGCCGAATAAATTACATGGTGTATTAATAGTTACTAGGAAATCCCTATCAAAGTAGTATCGAGCCTATGGAATTGATGGTGTATTAATAGTTACTAGGAAATCCCTATCAAAGTAGTATCGAGCCTATGGAATTGATGGTGTATTAATAGTTACTAGGAAATCCCTATCAAAGTAGTATCGAGCCTATGGAATTGATTAAATATCCATTCTGTTCATTGACAGAATAATGAACTATAGTGTTAAAAGGTGACATCCGCATGAGAATCGAACCTGTATTGACAGAGCGAGTATAATGCCTTATCCATCAAACAACTGGCAAGTTTTCTCTTTCCAAGGATTCATCAACACTATTCTGTCATGGGGAGCGTGGACACCATTGGCCAGACTGACCTACGCCGCTTATCTGGTTCACCCACTCGTCATGATCGCCCAGTATTACTCCAGGAGGCAGCTCTTCTATTACAACGTTTACAATATAGTAGGTGTTTCTCTCATTCTCATTCTCTCTCGTCGACTTTATGACAAAAGAGATGATTACAATTTCGACATCGTAAACTATCCCTTTCTGGATAGTAATATTCCAGTGGGACCTGCATATGGCGTATACATATCTCGCTTAGTAGCATTTGCTAGATCTTGTGTTAAATGTGATGATTTTAATCAACGTCACAAAACACTGTTGCAGAAACTTATAAAACAGGGCTATTCTACCAAGCGCCTCCACTCAAAGTTTCTCAAATTTGGCGATACATATCGCATGCTGATAACAAAATACGAACGTAGCGTGCAAGATCTATGGCGCTACGTTTCGTAGTTTGTGTCTAATTCCGCTTAACCCGGGGCTAGGGGCCGTATGAACCCATGTACTTCAAGATCCTCATGGTACTCATATGAACAGTCACAATCAAAGCGTGACTGAGTTACATCTTTTTTTTTAGATGACGACTCTATAACGAATATTATGGATTAAGAATACTGATCAGCGATACGGATTTGATATTTTTGGAACATCATGATGTCTTGCCGGCATCATTGAAAACTGTTGACCGCTTCTCTCTTGCGGGAAACAAGCCTATGTTTATGTATACTATGATTGTCTTTTTTGAATTTGGTGCTAATACTGTTATATGGAAAATGGAATAGGTCTTTGGATTATGGACGCGGATATTCTCTAATGGACGACGGCTGGATTATGAATGACGGACTAGACGCTTGTAATTTGTAACATGGCGAGTTTATCCATTTTCGGGTCACGTGGGTTAATAACGTATAACATCTGACGCTATCATACACAGAGGCGACTTAAAAGAGGGCCTGCGGGGTCTAAAAACAAAACTAATTGTGGTTTCAAAGCGATATTTTTCGCTCGTGACATCACTATTGGCTAGGACCTTAAAGACTATTTTGAAATTATTGGATTTGACACTTATACCGGTAACACTGACAAAAAAAACCTATTACTTCTACATGGCGTCAGCGAGAAGGAAGTCCAAATGTAGCTTTTCACCTTGATTCCAAACTGACTTTTTTATCGCATCACGATAATTTTGGGCTTGATGCACTGCATCATGGTTAAA
Source organism: Hanleya hanleyi (assembly GCA_036873755.1). Classification (NCBI taxonomy): domain Eukaryota; kingdom Metazoa; phylum Mollusca; class Polyplacophora; order Lepidopleurida; family Hanleyidae; genus Hanleya; species Hanleya hanleyi. The sequence continues at coordinate 37,413 of JAVTVY010035198.1, read as the reverse complement.
CTCAAGATAGCTTCGGGTTGCTTAGGAATGTATTTCGAACATATTCTTCGTCTGTTTTCCACATTTGATAGCCCAATGCGTTAAATACTAATTTAATTCTAAGATGCATTGATGGTTACTTAACAACCAGTGTTATTCTGGGCATGTAATTATATTTATACCGTACGCCAAGCTAATTAAATCTGATAGGGTCAAACATTCACATACAGGTACTGGTTATTATTGCTTAGCTCTTAGGCTTCACATTTAGGTATTGAAAATAATCAGGAACGTAGCAGCCTGCATGACTAACGAGGTACACTAACATCCACCACATGATAATGTCAAGTAAAAAGCAGCAGATAATCAATAAAAGAGGCAGTGATACTAGTAAGCTCATAGCTAATATTTCTATAGTATCCATTCGTTTTCCTTCTCCGTGAACCGTTTTCGGGGACATTGTGCTGGATAAATATTGTACGAGGATGTCACCTTCACAGAAACTAATCGATCTGTATTTCTAATGAGATACGTTATTGTTGGGAAACTGTCTGCGGAGAACAAATAGCTGACAATACGAGTTATCGACAGGTTGGTGTTAACAAAGGCTATCATGATCTTTATTAACAAGTGTCATAACATCGTGCTGAATTGGACGAATTTATAATCAGTTTGCTAAGATTCTACACTGTTTAATAATTAACGCTTTTAGGAACACTTGAGCTGAACATATGACAGGAAATGTTCATTGCATAAAATAACTGAACTCTAAACACATATGTGCATTACAAGTCTTACTGGTATGATATCCCATATATTTTAGTTCAAGAGGTAACTTTTTGTACATATTTTCAGAATATATATACTATTCTACACTATATATCCAACACGAACCACAAATATGCATTAAAGTGATCGAAAACCCTCAAGTAAAGTTTCCATCAAATGAAAGACCATTGGAAACAGTGTCCAAAAATATTGATTGCAATTTTTTACGATTTTATTACACAAAGTAAACTGCAAATAAAGCATGCTATTCTATGGTGGTCTGTTGCAATCATATTTAGGTCCAGTGACGTCACACTGCCTTAATACATATATTTCAAACTTGTATGCACTTTCCAATGCTGGATTCACGCTTAAGGTGTGTATACTTTGAGTTTCAACACAGACTCACTGTTCAAATGTGCATGTTTCACCAAGATCGGGGAATTAAATGCAAGATTCAAATTGACTTGACACTCATGAGTTACCATCTCCCAGATTTTGGTGAAACATGCACATTAGAACAGTGAGTCTGTGTTGAAACTCAAATTATACACACCTTAAGCTTGAATCAAGCATTGGAAAGTGCATACACAGTTTGAAATATATGTATTAAGGCAGTGTGCCGTCACTGGACCTAAATATGATTGCAACAGACCACCATAGAATAGCATTCTTTATTTGCAGTTTACTCTGTGTAATAAAATCGTACAAAATTACAATAAACATTTTCGGAAACTGTTTCCAGTGGTCTTTCATTTGATGAAAACTTTACTTGAGGGTTTACTATCACATTAAAAAAAATGTTTCTATGTACATTTAACCTAGAACTGGGTGTTTGCACGGCATTCGTACACACCGTGAGACTGGACAATATTGTGAAAATTCACACGCACTACTTCACAAAACTTCATATGATTATTGTATGCACCAAATATCGCATAAAGCCCAATGTATTGTATATATCGGTGCAGATTTATAAACAGTCTACTCCATTTTACAATTAACAATTCATAGAAGTGTTTTCATCATTTATTTTCCAGGTATATCTCTTCGTCGGTAGTTTCTTCGTTACCTATGCGGTTGCATTTGTCTTTTCGCTGATCTTAGAAGCGCCATTGCTAGCGGTGGAGAAAGTGATCCTCCGACGTCTGTGAGATATACAAAAAGTACTACGGCACACCCCGGTGTATTCGCCCATTGTCAGAATTTGTAACCTCCTACACTGTAGTAAAGTATATATTTTTGACAATAGAATGCAGGTATACAATCTGATGCCATGGGAATGATCTCTTCGCTGTTCACACCTTTTTTACATCCACGTGTGACGGATTTCAGCTAAGTCGTGAAGGCCATGACATTAACATACTTGGATACAGTTTCCCCACAGGCCTATCGGATAAGACAGAGCTTAAAAAAATAGCGACAAAAATAAGAAGGATGAACAGGAAATATGTGGAGAAATGTATGTTCTCTTTAAATGAGTCCAGGAATAACACCTGTTCAACTAGAAATCTAGACACGATTATCTGGCCTGTAACGGAAGTACATCAATATTGTCTACTGTCCCTCAAATAAAATGCCACCTTTCGTCTTTTAAAATGCATGTAGATACTGTTTTTCCTTCTACATATATACGCTCTACATATTCCTGATCTTTCCATCAGTTCGTCTGACAAGTCCGCTGGTTATGGAGTATACATACCTACATTAGAAGGATGGATATCCCATATTATGTTGAATTGGCGAGCTTTGCTTTCCTAGATCTCACATTGTGTTCTGGCCAGTGAATGTTCCATACTAGTATAATTTGTGTAATATCAGCATATCTAAGCTGACCCCACCAAGCTGAAATAATCCAAGTTTGAAAATTATCTGAGCCTTTATGGGGACCCCATGTAATGTACTCAATGAAAACAGAACATGGGACTGGGGCGAATTGTCCTATTAGATGGAGCCTTCTATACCCAGTATTTGTCTTACATATACTATATGATAGATTATAGGAGACTCTTTCTAATGAGGAGATATGGCAGCCGTGTTTGATCAAAATGAAAATTAAGGGCATCACCTTTGAGACTAACTAATTTATAATAAAGCAATCCACCCCTACCTCGCCCACCTCGAGACTCTTTGCCCCATGATCCTGCTATTTTAACCGACGCGATGTAATGCATAATGAATGACAAGGTGGGGATGCAGATACTACTGAAGTCAAAAAGCCCAGTGTTTTACACATTGTAGAATAACACACATCAAGGGCGAGCTGATGTCGCAATTTATGACTTAAAGTGATTATTATTAGAGACAATTTACATTTGTAGACATAACTGGCCCATTTCCTGGTACCTATTACATATCGCTTTTTAAAAATAATCATGACCACATGTTGAATATCGAGGGTTATCACTATTCAACGTTATGTACCATATGTACTGTAGGGTTAAACCCGTTTTTCTTTTTATTGTAAATTGAATTATATAAGATAGGAGACTAAACTAGTAAACTAATATATTTATATTGATCACATAACGGCAGTGTTATTACGGACATATCGTTATGACATAATTTCAAAGACGCGGATTGGATAATACATGTAGCGTCAGAAAAAAAATACTACGACTGTGACCTGGTCCTGATGTCACTGAACTATTTTCCCATTGATAAAATTTTAAGTGCAACAATAACATGGATATCTGTAAGACAATCATTTTATCCAGATACATGCATCGGCCTACAAACTATAATTGGTATAGCCGTACAAGCAAGAATGATCGGCAATACACTATTTCGGCTGTTTTGAGCTTCATATTGTAGGCCTATATTCACGCGGTAGTCAGTGTTGTTTGGCGAATCAAGCTAGTCAATAATTTTGGGTACCGGTACCGTATACTCGTCAGATCTAGTAAATAAACGTTTGGTCATCCTTTTACAAAGTCTGTATGGAGTCTTCCCGATGTTTACTTATCCCTTGCAATAGAGCTGGATGCACAGAGACTTCAACACAGGTTACGTATTCAAAATAATTTTGTTTTCAGCCTAGCATATAGTCATCTTGCTGGGAACTCGTCAACATGTCACGCGCATGATGACATGCAACGAACACGAGTGTAACTCGCATGACATGACCCAAAATAAAGAATCTATGAAGAACAATTAATTAATAAGTTATAATTATTGCATTCTGTTGTAATATTGTCTGCGATATTTTGAAATGCTGTGAAAGCTGATCAGCCTTACAAGGGCGGTGCTCAAACCCTGCTGCGTTTTGGATTTTTATAAGCTTAGCGTATACAGCAACTTTTAAGGCTGTGATGCGCTTGAGTCTGGGGAGTTTTTTCGCTCTGGAGGAAACAAAGAAAATAATTTTTTTAGATCGATTTGATAATGAAATCTTTCGAATTAGTGCGTTATAATATCTTTCATATTAAATAGCCACTCATGTAAGATCCTCTATGTATGACGAGCGAATAAAATTGACAATATTAAACCCTTAAAGCGTTTCGCCTCTATACAATGGTTTTAATCAAATTGAAAAATTCGTATCAATCTTAACAAATTCGAATCGACAGCTCTGGTCACATGTAGGACCTACGTACGGTGTATACATATTTCGCCTGATATAATTTAACGTAACGATTGCGGTGAAAGATGCAGAATATTATTGAAGAAACCTGTCAAACAAGTCTGTACCACCAAATGCCTTCATTCCAAATACGATCGTAGCGTACAAGCTCTCTGGCGCTACGTTTTTGTAACTTTTGTAACTTGTATCTCATTCCGCTTAACCCGGAGCCCATTGAATATCATGTGGTTGACATTTCCATGGTGTTCAGATGAACAGTCACAATGAAAGCCTGACTCAGATACATACTCTGGGGAAAAACGGGAAAGTTCATTTGGATAGAGAACAATGGTTACAGATTAGGATTTTAAGTGAAGAACTTCATCTTGTCTTGCTGATTTCACTGAAAACTGTTGAGCGCTTCTCTCTTGCAGGAAACCATCTTGTGTGTTTATTGTTTTTGGTTCATACAGCTTTGAAATTGGTGAAAAGTGTCATACGAAATAGAACTTTCGATTATTTACGCGGAAATTCTTTTATGGACCACTGCTGAGTATTGAATGTCAGATCTGATGACTGATCATTACGCAATAACACTGATGTCATTACAATGACTTGAGCACCAGTGGAATATTCCACAACATAGCAAGGAATATTCCATATACTTTGCTGACCATTATTCCATACCATGCTATGGAATAAATTTAAGGAATATTCTACTGGTGCTATATTCGGAGAATAATCCGTAACATGTTGATTCTGCTTTTTTTCAGTGTATCAAAGAAAATGACAAGTGTTCAGCTATAGTTGCAATGAGTACTAAGTATTATGAAGACAATCGCACAAACCAATGTGGATGAACCAGCTAGAAGCAAGAACGACAACCTAGTCAAAACTCATGGGAAATAAATAACCAAATCGGAGAAAGCTTTTGTCCTGAAATTTGAAAATATGGTAAAAAAACACCCCACAAAAATATTCAGCTGTAGCCGAAGCAAAGAACAATAGTCTGAATATATCAGGTGTTTGGATCCTGTCCGTCTAACACTCAGATCTTTTATAGCTGGACCTATTTGCTTCACAAGCAAATTAAGTAACCTAGTTGATATTCTCCTGAAACCATATATTAAATTTGTCGGCTCGTATGCTAGGGATCACCGATTTCTTAAATCATATTCCAATCGAAATTCAACATAATGAAATATTCCTTAGTTTTGATGTTACCAATCTATACAGCAATATTGCACACGAAGTTTAGATTAAAGCCACCATACATGTATATTGGCTCGACAACTGTCGTTACCAAAATGATGAACGTTTATTAAAAAAAATTCTCTTATCGGCCATAATAATTATTCCATAAAATAATACCTTTCAATCTGGAGACAAAAATGACAAGCAAATCCTTGGTACAGCCATGGGCACGTTTGGACCTCGTGCGCTAAGATGGACAAACCGCCCCAGGTGAGGTACGATTGTAGATGAAAAATAAAACTTAAAATATGAAATGCTCGTCTCGATTAGCATAAACTATGATATTATTTTTAACTCTCTTTGAAATATTGGGAGCATGAGTGCCATGGTTTGTTAACACGAGCTTTCCAAAGTAGTAGGTTTGTGTGAAATTGACAGTTTTGGGGTGAAAAAGCACGGTTTGCCTATTTGTAAATATATGAAGATAAACTATAACCACAAAAATATTCACACATAACAGTCCTCTTTTGAATCCCTAGTTGTTCAACAAAGCACGTTTTGGTTATCGTTTATCTTCATATAAAAAATGAAACTTTATGGAATATTGTTTTTGGTCAGTTGATGCTCAATTTCAAATACGATAATTGGAGCTATGTTATATGTACAAGTACGAGGTGGCCGTATGGATAGAGTCGCGAGAACAGTTATCGTTTTGATTGAATGATCTGCTGGTTCGAATCCCAAAAATATTCGTCCAAAATGTTTTAATAGTTTTATGCATTTTTCGAATTTTCGCCATGATTACAATATATATGTGAATATTTATAATGAGTGGAAATTGGCTATATCTCAAGATATAATATTCAGGAAATGTTGCAAAGTGTTATCTTCCCGTGCTAGCTTTGTCCGCGGGATTAGAGAATTGTACACAACAGTATCTGAACTTATTTGATCAACTTAGTATTTAGTCGTATCAAAAGTGATCTCAGGGAACTAGTTCTGTGCGTTGAATTCGTACATATATATCCCTTTGGGATGTAGACGATATCAACAATTAGCCTGGCAAGACGAAATCAAGGCCAAATGAGAAAATTATCTGTTGACCAACCATAATGGGTAAATAGACAAGTGTAGTTTACGGCCATAGCGCATCTATTTCAACCCTTAACGATAACAGTTCTACCACCAGTAAAGACGTGGCGCATGTGCAGCTGATGATCAGCGTAAACCCAGAAAGACCTTTCGGTCAAATGAAACTGGTCGTGCAACAATTACTATGGGCATGATGAACTGAGAGCATATGCATTCGGAACTTTAAACATTGCTGATTACCCTTATTCACCACATTGAGAGTGGTTGTCAGTTGAACGCCATATAGGATGCTCGTCACCTACCGCACATGAGGGTAAATTTACAGTATATTGCACATGCCAAAAAAAAAAATGACCCTACGAGAGTTGTCGTTGGTTCTCTTTAAAAAAAATGAGACTTGCGGACACTCAATTCAGCGAGTGGCGAGTAAAATCTATTCATTTCATTTCCGTATTCAACTTTTTATTTATGCAATTAACGGCATTAACGTAACAGAGTCGGCACGAAGATATCATATAACAGCATCAGTTTTATGAGAAGGAAAAGGGTGTAAAACCACGAGTAAAATATGCTTGGCCTTGCAAACCGCGCTCTCTGCGGTCATCCCGAATCCATTCAATTCCACTGGAGTCACGTGATCCGCTGTGAATAGACTGTACGCCGGGGCCGTTTGTCCATCTTATCGTACCAGGTCCTTTGCACCTCCCTACGCCACACTAGTATTAAGATATTTAAATGTACAAGGGTGTTGAAACGCCATCTGGCGTTCCGACAAAAGCTTATATACACAATTCGAGTGCCTATCTAGCCGTCGCCCATTAAAGAATTTCTGCGTCCATAACCCAAATTGATGCGATATGCAAGAGGTGGGGGGAAATTGACGTCTGCCGACTCAAGAGCAACCATATGACTCTACAGTGAAGCTTATCTCGGCATCTCACATTCAGACCCGAGAATAAAGTGGATTCTCGGACGTAGCCTTAGTATCTCAGGCCAGCTTTTATTGTACCTGTTCATGTGGAGACAATGACGTATCCACATGTCTCCTAGCACCGACTTAAGCGGAATTAGGTACGCTAGCTCGAGAGCTGTGTTGACAGATCAGCTCAAAGAAATAACTCATCTGATGGTAATGAATGAGCATCGAGGACGTCTGATGGCGTAAACGCCTCAATATGGGGTAAACCTGGTAAATATACGAATACTCCGATAAACTGTCCTGTAATCTCCGACGACGTACGACGTGAAACCTATCTAAAACCATCAGCACTAAATAAAAAAATAAAACACAGTTTGTATAAACATAGATGTTGGCGAGTATCCTACAAAACAGAAGCGATCACGAGTGTTTAATGATGCCAGCCAGCAAGACATAAAGATGTTCCAAAAATATCAAATCCGTAACGCTGATCAGTATCCCCATGAGTTTCGTTGTAAAGTCGTTATCTGGAGAATGATGTATCTCACTCACGCTTTGATTGTATCTGTTCATATGAACAGCATGAGGATCTTGAAGTACTTGGGTTCATAAGGTAGCCTCGGGTTAAGCGCAATTAGACCAGTTATGAAACGTAAAGCAATGAATTTTGCACGCTACGCTCATATTTTGCTATCAGCATGCGTGATGTATCTCCAAATTTGAGTGACGGTGCCTGATGATATAGACCTTGTTTAAACCTACCAGCCCATTATGACCCACTATCAAACTTTTTAGTCTGTCTCCTGGATGACAAAAAATTGAGAGCTCTGTGACTTTGTAGTTTATCATATTGGGATCAATCTGAGCCTATTTGCATAACACCCCTGCCTATCCGAGATTTTAACACGCAGGTGTTCATTTGGGAGATTCTATTTTACAAGGCGGTGGGGAGTTGTCAAAAATGCCGTCTGCTTCCATACAATCGAATAAACAAACAAATAACTTACAAGATGGAATTTGCATCTCAAATTTAACTGTTGTTTTCCCGCGTGATACATTACACAATTGGACTAGAGTATTAGACAATAGATTGAGACACCGGCAGATAGACGTTTAAAAGGAAAAACAATGGTTCACGTGCGAAAACTTTTTAATTTTCAAATTTGTCCGATCTTCCAAATGAACACAGAAGACGAGCAAAAATGGTTCCAGATGAAATACATATGAATTGCTGTTTCAATCAAAGCGTGACAGACATACATCATTCTCATATCACATGGATTAAGAACAAAAGATCAGTGATACAGGTTTGATATTTTTGGAACATCATTGGAAGCTGTTGACCGCTTACTTTTGTACGAAGCTAGCTTATGTTTAGGTATATTATGATTGCCTTTTTTATTTGGCGCTGATGCTGTTATATGAATTCGGTCTTTGGAATATGGACGTGGAAATTCTTTAACGGACGCCGTCTGAATATTGAATGACGGACTATTCGACCAAAAAAACTTAAACAATTTAACGGCAATCCAAATGCATAAGGCGTTCTCAATTGTATTCAAATATTAATATTTCTGTACTTTGTATTAATCTTTTCCTATATGGCGAGTCTTCTCATGTTTTAAATTTACGATGGAATGTGCTTATCATTGTTTGCCTGGCAGCAATGTTTCCCTTCTCCCCATGTAGCTATATACATGTATGGAATACAAACGCCTTTATAAGGCGGAATTGTAACTCGCTTAATGTAAATTACATGCCACCCATGAAGGGGAAACGCTTTTAATGTAAATACAGTACGCAAATTGGTCATGCTATAGGATGATGCAATCTTTATATTTATATTGAATTCGCGAGTTATGAGGCGCCGTTTGTGACAATATTGTCAACGACAAATATATAGAGTTAAAACCAAAATATAAAGTCGCCGTTTGTGAAAATATTGTCAAACACAAATATATAGTTAAACCCTTTGTAAATATATATAAAGTTATTTTTTTTTTATTTTTATAAATATTTTTTAACATAAATAAGGATAGGAAGTTAAGACGTTAAATTTAACGTAAATATAAAGTACACGAACAAACTTAAATAAAGTGTACATGTAAACCGGATATGCCCAAAGGAAGCTGCGCAATCGATGTGCGCGCGAGTAATACTGGTTAATCAAAACTGCAACTGAGTTCGGAAGCGAAACTATGACAGCGGTGAAAACCACTCGCATGTCACAGATGTGGCGAATCAAACAATAAGATCACGTACCTGAACATATTTCAGCTCACTGCCATAATGATTTAGTAAAGGCCTATTCCAATTTTCAACAATTACTGTTATCATTTACAATCGTACTTCAGAGTTATCACATCAATTAGATATAAATACATCTACTTATAAATCACCATAACATATCCTAGCCTGCAGCCAATATCACGGCCTGTCCCTTAGATGTTCAATCTACGATTCCGCCGGCCAAGTCGCTGGTTGCTATTTGCAGCATAAAAACATCAACAGAAGTTGAAATAAAACATGCGCAATAACGATGCATTAATTATGCGCAACACAAATATTAGGCAATTTGAAATCATACTGAATATGAGCATATTTCATTGATCAGAATATGATCATTCATAGCCTAGTTATAGGATTTGGAATTATATTGTCGTTTTGTATATTTTATCGTTTTTCGATAATTTCCGAATTTCCAAACAAGACAAAAATTTGCAGGGAACTTGGTATAAGTACAGCGAATGTGGAAACTAATGGGTCATGAGGAACCGGTTGCACTATGCTGGTATCATCAAACGTACCGCTCTCAAATTATGAAAGAACCATGGCGTATACTGTGGGAACCACCAGTGTGGATTGTACTGTTGCGTTCACCGTTCCTCGTTTTCATTATCGAGATCATTTATTATAGCATGATACGCTTACGTGATCTCAAACTTTTTAGGTTTTAAGTTAGTATAACGTAAGTAGAATAAAATAAACTGTTGATATTCGTAAGCGCTAGGTACTGGGTTCAATCCCTGGCCGGGTCATACCAAAGATTAAGAGGATAGAACAAGGACGGTGTCAGTATAATGTGACTGAGTGGGGTGTCATGTTTGCCTACGGAATGATATTTCGGCGGGACAGCAGTATAAAATGGCAGCATTAGATCTGCTCGGTTACAAGTAGTTAACCACACTCCTCCCACTCACCTCCCTTCCCTTCCCCGTCGTGATATAGCTGAAAAAATCTTGAAAGCGACGTTAAACCCTATTCACTCACTCGTCAGCGTATATAATAGGGTTAATACCGATGCCCGTCAAGAACCCCACGCGTATTGAAGATCAATTAGCGATTAGCACGCAGGGGTAAAACGGCTTCGACTGATTCCTTAGTTACTAGTAACAGCTTCGAGGCAGCGCAAAAGTGAAAAAAGGCCAATCTAGTATTCTTCATGAGCCATTAGTTTCCACATTCGCTGTACTTATACCAAGTACAAATTTTCGTCTTGTTTGGAAATGCGGAAATTATCGAAAAACGATAAAATATACAAAAACGACAATATAATTACAAATCCTATAACTAAGCTATGAATGGTCATATTCTGATCAATGAAATATGCTCATATTCAGTATGATTTCAAATTGCCTAATATTTGTGCTGCGCATAATTAATACATCGTTATTGCGCATGTTTTATTTCAACTTCTGTTGATGTTTTTATGCGGCAAATAGCAACCAGCGACTTGGCCAGCGGAATCGTGGATTGAACATCAAAGGGACAGGCTATGATATTGGCTGCAGCCTAGGATATCTTATGTTGATTTATAAGTAGATGTACTTATATCTAATTGATGTGATAACTCTGAAGTACGATTGTAAATGACAACAGTAATTGTTGAAAATTGGAATAGGCCTTTACTAAATCATTATGGCAGTGAGCTGAAATATGTTCAGGTACGTGATCTTATTGTTTGATTCGCCACATCTGTGACATGCGAATGGTTTTCAACGCTGTCATAGTTTCGCTTCCGAACTCAGTTGCAGTTTTGATTAACCAGTATTACTCGCGCGCACATCGATTGCGCAGCTTCCTTTGGGCATATCCGGTTTACATTTACACTTTATTTAAGTTTGTTCGTGTACTTTATATTTACGTTAATTTAACGTCTTAACTTCCTATCGTTATTTATGTTAAAAAAATATTTATAAAAAAAAAAAAAAACTTTATATATAGGCCCTATTTATTTCGTTTTATATATATTTACAAAGGTTTTAACTATATATTTGTGTTTGACAATATTTTCACAAACGGCGACTTTATATTTTGGTTTTAACTCTATATATTTGTCGTTGACAATATTGTCACAAACGGCGCCTCATAGCGAGTAGTTACCGAAAATGTATGTCACTCAAAGCGCTTTCACATCTTCCTGTGTTTTTCTGTGAGTAATAGAATACAATACGAGCATATATAGGCGTAAGTTGTCAAGGGTTACGAAAACGGATAATAGTTGTTACAAGAAACTTGTTCCAACTTCATAGAATCAATGCCGACGATATTAACAACGGGTAGTATAACTGTTTCATAGTACTACTATAAACCTCTTGCTGCTCCGTCATACTTCTGTCCCACTCATTAATTTCCTATGCACAATTAAGATATTTCAGTTTGTTTTGTTCGTATTTTTTCTTTTCACACATGGCTCATCATTGGTAGAAAAGCCTGTTGGCATTTGTGGGAAGTTGATGCTGGGTCGACATCGGGCCTTACAGACTAGTCTTTTGTGTTAAATGCCGTCATTTTCATCTGACGACGATACAGCTCACCAATCCCAGTGTACGAGTTGTCACTGCGAAACAGCTCACCTATTACCAATATACGAGTTGTCAGAGCATTTCCATCATAGCTTTCTAGATTTGTATCTAATACCGCTTATGCCGGTGCTAGGGGCCGTGTGGTCATATCATTCAAGTTGCCACATGAACAAGTACAATAAAAGCGTACCTGAGATACAACACATATCACGAATCGTTAGATTCTTGGTATGTGCTTTAGAATAGGTTAACCGGAAGGTATGTGTTGTATCTCAGGTACGCTTTTATTGTACCTGTTCATGTGGCAACTTGGATGAGCCTGTGAGGTCATGTGGCTCTGTCAGTATGTCGGCACCTCTTCCCACTTCCCTTATATGTGTTACTTCCTAATATGTTGTCTATATACCGTCTGGCTATGTTTGCTGTACATGTAGTTGCCTGGTTCGACAGAGCTATTTTCTTTACGTGGCCCTTGTTGCTTACGTTCGACAACTGGACATTGTTCGTGTCATTCTACGTTGAGTTTTCACATTCATATTTCCCTGGTCAATCTCATTCAGTGGGAGCTCGTAACTTGACGACCGTGTCTGTTGTTGCGTACGCCGGCTATTGTTTCTGTTTGTTGCAATGGTTCATTTAGGGGTGTACCTTGTTTAATGAGCGCATTGTCTGTTGTTATCAGCCGTTTTGTCTCTGTCACGTTTCGGAGCAGTTTCTGTCAGTTGTAATGGTTCATTTGGTCGCGGACCTTATTTGATGAAATCATTTATCTGTTGTTTTCAGCTTTATTTAGGCGTCGTGCCAACGTCATGAATGTAATGGAAGATCCTGGAGGCCGGGTGTTTGTTTCATCCAGGTTTTTTTTGACTTGTCCTCTTCCTATGTTTCCGATAACCACACTTCCTGTGTGCCAGTTGTGCTAATGTACTTTCTGCATTGTCCATAATTTCGTCTTGTTTGTCAGCATGATCACGTTATCGATACAATCTTCAGTTTTTTCAATTTGTATGTTGGTTAAATGAACAGCTGTCTTTTAATCAGCCTGTATCGCTTTATGACGAAACCTGGGCGGCACAAATAAGGTTATCATTTTAGGAAGTTTTTGTATACATTAATCTTTCCAACTGATTTAATAATATCATAGTAATCCGTTTTAGCCATTCTTCGGTATGTGTAGGGGCTTCTGTTAAGCGGTTGTTTTCATTCTGATCCGACCAGGTCTCAACATACGTGGTCTATAGCTACATGTGGAGAAGGCAAACAGCGTAGTCAAGCAAACAATAATTAGTACAATTCCATGAAAATTTAAAGTATGAGAAGGCTTACTATACAATAAAAACAGACTAATATATAGTACAGAAAGAATAATACTTAGATTACACACGAATCCACCGTATTCTCGGATCTGAATGTTAGGTGCCAATGGATGCTTTCCTGAAGTGTCATATGGTTGCTTTTTAGTCGTCAGACGTCGTCAATTCCCCTCTCTTGCATATCGCTCCAAGTTGAATTACTATTTGAATCCACTTTCATTTTTTTCTGGTGCAATAGTATATTCTTGCTGTGAATAATCGCTATATAATTGACGCAGTGAAGGATATATATCCACCCCCGGGAAAAAACTTCTGGATACGCTAAAGCCACTGCAGCGTACGTTGAGACCACTTTGCAATGCTGTGCCAAAAATTTGCAAAGAAATACATGTTAAATTGGAAGGCGTTTTTCTCCAAGATGAATTTAACGCTGTCTAGTAAGAACTTATTAAATCGGGATTCTAAATTTTAGGGATGTTAATCGACCCAGTATTGGATAGCTTCCTGTTCTGATTCATGCGGTACGTCAAAACTGACACGTACAGTATCTCAGTATTTCTTGGTAAACTGTTAAGGAAATCTGAATCATCTCTTACATAACTACTGATATGTTTGGTGTTTGGATCCAAGAGTTTGTCAACCAGGTATTACTTATTCAATGTGTAGGGCATGCCAGATCGACAACAATAGGTTGAGATTCTCCGACCTTGAAACGGTCAGCGTTTTGTTGGTCAACTGCGAGTGTAATAATTAGAGATTTGCGAATTTTAGGTAATCCACAAAAATCAATAGTTTGAAAAACAAGTGAATAGGATTTAACGTCGTTTTCAACATTTTTAGCAGTCATATCACGACGGTGCCTACATGTGCCAGAACACGAGAGAGTCCACAATTCCTATTATCCTGGACACTGATCAGCCCAGCCAGTATGTGTTTTTCTGGGAAAAATTACTATGGCATTGGATTATATTATCTTGGGGGAATAGGCACGAGGGGATATACGGGTATATTTGATCGCGGAAAATAAGGAAAATATTGCGAGAGTTCATCACAGAAGATAGTGGGAAGTATGGGGTGAAATTATTGGTGACTATATGTCGTGAATTATATGATACTGTGTGAATATGCACAATCAGGGAATTTACTGAGATATGTAATAGAGGATAACAAGGGGAAATAATTGGGGAAAGCACAGGTGTATATAAGGCATTGCATTATATGATATTAGGTGAATAGTCACAGCAAGGGAGAAATGGTGGGATATTGCAATGAGGAAAATAAGGGGAAATACTGGGTGAAATTACCACGGCACTGGATTATATGATCTCGGGAAATTGGCAAAATGAAGGAAAATATTAGGATATTTCATTGCGGAAAATAAAGAGAAATAGTGGGTGAAATAATTGGTGAATATATGAATATATATATATGATTAATAGAAATAGAGGAAAGACTGGGGAACCTGGTCAAGGTTAGATTACAAGCGTCTAGTCCGTCATTCATATATCCACGGGGAACAGATATTCATTACCAGTGGCTATGCGTCATGGGAGCATGTGTAGGGCGGTATGGGGGATCGGGTTCCACGGCATACTCTGTATGACCAGTGCCCATTGTACTACGATGAAGTGCCCAATCAAACCAACCAACCAACCAACAGCACCCGGTCACCCATCCAAGTATTGACCGACCTCAACGTTGCTTAACTTCGGTGATCTGACGAGAACCGGTGTGCCCAACGTGATACGCCGTACCTTTGAAAAACTAATTCAGTAATATACTGTTGTATATATTTGGTTAGAACGTTCCATAATTTAAAACTAAAATGTGTACTTTTGAGATTTGTATGTCATTGTTATCTGATAGCCGAGGTAAATGATTTGATCGAGGAGCATAGAACTGATTTTGTCCCGATAATAATCCGAATGCATTATTCGCGCAGCACCTCCCTTATCGGCTTCTTCGATAATGGTATTGGTAATTTTTTTAACTGTTTTCGCCGTTCGAGATTTCGATTAGGTGTCTCCACTGGTGTTTGTCTAAATTACAAGCGTCTAGTCCGTCATTCATAATCCAGCCGTCGTCCATTAGAGAATATCCGCGTCCATAATCCAAAGACCTATTCCATTTCCATATAACAGTATTAGCACCAAATTCAAAAAGACAAAAGTATACATAAACATAGGCTTGTTTCCTGCAAGAGAAAAGCGGTCAACAATTTTCAATGATGCCGGCAAGACATCATGATGTTCCAAAATATCAAATCCGTATCGCTGATCAGTATTCTTAATCCATAATATTCGTTATAGAGTCGTCATCTAAAAAATGATGTATCTCAGTCACGCTTTGATTGTGACTGTTCATATGAGTACCATGAGGATCTTGAAGTACATGGGTTCATACGGCCCCTAGCCCCAGGTTAAGCGGAATTAGACACAAGTTACGAAACGTAGCGCCATAGATCTTGCACGCTACGTTCGTATTTTGCTATCAACATGCGATATGTATCGCCAAATTTGAGAAACTTTGAGTGGAGGCGCTTGGTGGAATAGCCCTGTTTTATAAGTTTCTGCAACAATGTTTTGTGACGTTGATTAAAATCATCACATTTAACACAGGATCTAGCAAATGCTACTAATCGAGATATGTATACGCCATATGCAGGTCCCACTGGAATATTACTATCCAGAAAGGGATAGTTTACGATGTCGAAATTGTAATCATCTCTTTTGTCATAAAGTCGACGAGAGAATGCCCGCTTCATTTTTATAGAGTAGATATCTAAATAAGATGTGCCTGTAGGGCTATCTGTAGTTTCCTTCAAATCCAGTGATGGTGGATATATATCCTTCACTGCGTCATTTATATAGCGATTATCCACAGCGAGAAGATCGTCTATATAGCGTTTGGTGAATGAGAAGGAACGGGCTTTGAGTGGATCGGTTTTTGAAAGCGCCAGCATATAGTCATACTAAAAAATGACTGTATTTTTCCGGTTTACATTTCTATCGGTTTCACTTGCATTTTGCAGAATTATTGCTGACTGTCCTTGGGTTAATGTGCATATATAGATTTGTGATCCATTAGGGTGCACTTCACATTTGCCAAGGTTTCGTACAAATGGCCCCTCCCTAATTTTATAATAAGGAAGGTCGCTTGTTTTTGACAGTATGGTAAGTCTTCTTCCCTCTCTACTAACTGATATATATAGTATCACCCTGCTGGACGTAATCATTTCTTCAAACGAGGATATAACAATTGCTTGCTTATCGCACCTACGCGCCACTACAGAGTTAATCGTTTCCGGAATTGAATATCTGGCAGGTCAAAATCCTCACTTTTTCGGGGAACGAAAACTATGATTCCTTTATGGCGATAAAATTTTATAAACAACGAGTAGGTCGACCCCTGTGTTTCCCCCCTTTTTAAAATGCCCGTTGGACGGAGAAACTTTCACATGTCTTACAAGAAAATCATTTCGTTTGTTTTCTCTGGGTGATGGGTCGAATTTGACACATTTTTGTACATTTAGCTCACTTGTCTCCTGGAATAATGGCATGAGTGTGCCCATTCGGAAATTATATAATTTTAAGGGGGTTTTGCATATTTTTACATATATTTAAGGCCGAAGACCCGAACCCATGTCTATTTTCAACCGCACATGATTTAGGTGTGAAATTTTCCTCAACAATCCATGATTTAGGTGTGAATTTTGCGCTGATGGTCAATGACTAACCCTTGCGATCTGGCTCTCTGAAAGACAATTTTCTTTTGTACCCCTGAAGTGTAGGTGTTCCGGTAGCAATTATTGTTTTCTCACGGAAGTCTTTTTCCTGGTCACCGCAATACCTATTGGCTTAAAAATTAACAATAATTCTGCAAATATCGACAAACGGATCGGAGAATGGCATTGTGTGTTTAGTATTTTTATTGATACACATCTGTAATTTGTGTGAAAAAGGCCTTTCTATTATTGACACGGAAATGCTTTCATGGACGACGGCTGAATATTGAATGTCGGATCTGACGCTTGCTATTATTTTTATACGGATAATAAGCTCTTTGACTTTTTTCAGTGTTTAGGAATGCCAATATATTGTGTTAGTAACATCGATGTGTATCTCCAACAAGCATCTCAGTAAATGCTTGAGATATAAACTATATATTGCTCAATCTGTATCGTGGTTTCGACGGCTCTTCAGTAACAAATTGTGGTGGATGCGAACACTTTTTTATAGACAAATTTGTTGTCTATTTCTACTGGTCTTTTTATAGACAAATCTGTTGTCTATTTCTACTGGTTACATGAAGTGACTGGCTACATGAGTGAACTCAAACTTGTTTTAGCAATAATGACTAATAATGATTACAATAATGATAATATAATATAAAAAGATGGTATAAGTAAGTTGCAGACGTACATACGGTAATCAATGGAAATGAGACCCTTGCTATTCAATTAACATTAAAAGCTGATCAGATGCAACTAAATCTTATAATGGCAGTAAAGTACAATTCTCAAAGATATAGGAACACGGAGTTCCAAACTTTTGCCGATTTTCTGAACACCAGTCGATTGGTAAGCGTATTCGCGAACAAGAAAATATGCCTTAGAGTCTACGCGACAGCAAAACTATTGCGATAAAAGAGGCCAATAAAGGAGTAGCTATATTAATTATAGTTATAACTCTTACTATGAGAATATCATTTTAGGCACAGTAAACAAGACAATCGCTGTTATGAAATGTAATAGGTAATACAAAGAAGATCACCAGACTAAATCTAGACAACCTATACAAAATGGACGGTGCACGAGTGACAAAAGTCGAAAGTCATTTCTCAACAAATTTACATTTTAACCACTGAGCTACATGTGTTAATAAATACACAAATCTCAGCTGATTATTAACGCTATCAAACAACAGAAATTTGACCACATCAGATTTAACCCACAAATTTAACCTTTAGGTCTATATCATTGCGGGCCCAGCCTCTTCTACTCCATGCCAAGTGGATTAATAGACATAATATCGAAACATTAAATTCGTACCGGCATATGTCAGAGATTAGGCTTTCGTCTGTTTTTGCTTTTTCTTATACATTTGAGTATGACATCGATTTTATCGAACACTTTCTTCCAAACACTCTTGAGGAAGAAATGTTTTGCACTTTTAGATGTAACAATTATATATGGCAGCATTTCACATAAACTGCGTAATGATTTTCATAAACTTATCAACAATTTCGGCCCAAACAATCAGTTTACTGTAAAAACGCAACATAGATGAGAATTCCTTGTTAGACATATGAGATTAAGAATATTGATCAGCGATATGGATTTTATATTTTTTGAACATCATGATGTCTTGTCGGCATCATTGAAAACTGTTGACCGCTTCTCTCTTGCATGAAACTAGCCTATGTTTATGTATACTATGATTGCCTTTTTGAATTTGGAGCTAATACTGTTATATGGAATATGGAATAGGTATTTGGATTTTGGACGCGGATATTCTTTAATGGACGACGACTGAATTATGAATGACGGACTAGACGCTTGTAATTCTACTGATGAAACAATGACATCCTTACATATATTTTCTACGAAGCCGCGTAGAGAGGATTTGAAAAGGAACTTTCCATAGATAGAACAATTTGAGAAATTTCAGAAAAGACTATATGCAACCGAAAATTTCATTCTGAACTTCATCAACACATATATTTCAAACAATATTATATTCAAATGAACGACTACGGAAGGCTTTTGGGGGTGTAAAATAAATCAATGGAAAACGCCAAGCCCCAAACGTGCTAACCGAATCATAATCCAATCCACTCACCTCAACCCCTTGTACAATGTCTAAATGTGGAGATAAACGGCGCAAATGTTGCTAGAAAATTATGACCGAAAAAGCCATCTAACTACTGTGCTGAGTGCATGAGAACCTTCATATAAGAGACATTTAGTAACCGCTTCAGATTACATCGGCAACAAATAAATACACATAAACTCTTACATCACCATGTAAGAAACACATAAGGGAATGTGCCAACCATCTGGGTGTCAAATCTTAGAATAGGACAATCGACTATCGATCATTTTTCAACTGTGACGATTGAGTAGAAATGAAAGAGATGAAAACATCTATGTTTGCAGCTTTTATTAAATTTATTGAAGAATGTGATCGAGTAAACATCAACATTTGTTAATTGAGTGGTTATGGGATAGATATAATGTTGATAGTGCAAAGAGAATATCTTATATAGTGCAAATATTTTGGGATATATGGACGAATAGTGAAATGTATACAAGCAATATATAATGATGTCCAAGGCCATGTTGGTATGAATGGGAGCAATATAGATTGCATTGACGTTTAGAGAGGGGTTGTATGACAGAGACTGAACGTTATGTTTCAAGTTAAATCGGCATCTACTTTGGAAAGCAAAATCAGGGCTTTTACGTTTGCTCTTACTGGACTGTTGCCTGTAAGCGAAAGATAATCCAGAGAAAATGAGTTCAAGATATATTCCCGAGAGATATTCCCACAGTATGAGCAGATTATATTGTAGTTTCGTCAAGCCCTAGACGCTTGCCTCGTATATCAACGCTTGCCCCGATTATCAGCAAATGCAACTGGCTGTAGGAGTTCGATAATTCAGTTCTGTAGATTTCTATTTCGAAAGGAATAGGAAGTTTAGAAACCTATTAATATTCACACACAACGAATGTATTATGCATTGAGAGATAATACAGTGAACTTAATGCGACACCATCTTCGAATTCCGTAGGCAATAGTCTACTCTGTACAAGTTCATCAATAAGGCATGGTAATTTTAATGCAGCCATGGAAACGGATAACGAAGAACACGATTCATTGAGGCTGACACAAACCTTCATTATCGCAGTATAAAAAGACAATGTTGTATACAGGTAGCGGAAGGATTCAATATCCAGTTCATGTTCTAACCTACTGTGGTCAATTTTCATTTTCTCAAATAGCCCAGTTAATAACACGATATCTGTACAATATCGAACTTCCATTAAAATCGCGCTTAGAAGAAGAAGAAGAAGAAACTGATTAACACTATGGCCTGCGTCATCAGGTACATATCTATAACGAAAAGGATGATGATAGAAAATACAGGATTCAACATTGATATACAGAATGCTACCTACCTATATATCTAACCAAATAAACTAATAAACACAATAAACATTATTTGCATGAAAATACAAGACCATTCGAGTGGGATCACAGAAGCCTGTTCTGGTGGGACTAATCGAGAATGACAATAGAAGCATGTTCTGACCAGGGAAATCGACAATATGCATTCTTTGTGATTCTAATGTTTCGAATGTTCAAATCCAGTAACGCCCTTAAGCAATGGAATGTTACGCTCATGGTCAGTATCGTTTACGAGATTTTTAATTGGGGATGCCTAATGTATTTGTAGGTTTCTTCTTTCTTCTTCTTCCGCTTTTTCTTTTTCCCACTTTTCTGTCTGAAACTGGGAACTGGGTTTTTATCTACAATTTCCATTATATGCAAATTTTCCTTTTGTTCAATCTTTTCCGTCGGATAACTTCCGAATGCCTTTGTCAATCAACTTTAAATGTGTTGTTCCTATTGTTACTGTAGAGGAGAAGACACATATTGTTTTCCAGTTCTGTCCGAAACTGAATACTTGGGTACAAATTTCCATATTCCCATTTGCATGGATTGCACATCAGTGATTGGTTCACAGTTATGACACAGAAAGGTCACTGTTGGGGTCAAAATGGTGGCTGGCTTTTGGCTCAATGTGTGACCTCTGAAGCCCTTTACATCTAAAGTACATTCAGTTCCTGGTTTACAGCCATGCCATTCCAACACTTTCGCAATTTTGTTTATTTCTTTCCAGAATATTTTCGAAAAACAGTGTGAAAATTATCATATCATTAAACAAAAATTCACTTTGGCTTCACACATTTAAAATGATGGCTATTTACTTTGTTACTTGTATACCTAGATATATAAACATTATAACAATTTACATGTTGCTATAATTCTTTCTCGTCTCAAGTAATTTTCTTTCATTGGTCATACCTACCGTATATTAAGTCTCTTTTCGAATGTAATACCTCACGTTTCTTAAGAAACTGAATTGGGTTTCCTTCGTACGGTACATTGTACATTCTACATTTTCCTTGTACAATTTTTTTGTGGAGAAAGACTGACAGCAGGCGTTTTGAAGGCAGATTGTTCCACATTGTCTGGAGTTCCTCGCAAGAGCTAATCCAATTCGCGATATATTTAAAATTGGTTCTGCATCGCGCACGATCAAGCGGAAGTATCCTTCATTCATTTCAACGGGATGGTGGAGGGTTGTACAAGCGAGCGACATGTCCACTGTGTTGGATGATGGAAAATTTGCTGTAGTCGCAGTAAGGTAATTTTGACCCGTGATTTCAGACACGGGTATACTTTGTGCAGTCGAGGTGACTTGACGTTTCGTTGCAGAGACGAGTGTATTCTCCGTAGTCGTGCTTTGACTTTGACTCGTGGTTGTAGAGACATCTTGATTTTCTGCTGTTGTAGTGACTTGACTTCGCATCGTGCTTGTAGATACGGGTATATTTTCCGTCTTCGTGGTTTGCTGATCCTGCTGACCGGCTGTCGTAAGTGTCGATGGCTTCACGCTTGTTATCTACAAAGACGGTACACATTGTCGGTTTCACTGTATTTCAATAAAGTGTATGCATTCCTGAATATAAATTCCCTGAATTACAAAAAATGTGTTAGCATGTCGCTGAAATGTTACACTGTATAGGTACAATACATGCAAAATGAAGTAATCCGTCTTTCACGGCCTTGATAATACAATAATACAAGGGACATAACGCTTGATTCGAGTTTGAAGGAGTAGAAAAAATACCCACACTAAATACAACAATACAGCACTGTATTTAGGGGATATTATGGTCGCCATTTTGAATTTTACTGTCATATAGGGGTATACGTGTACCGGTATTCAGGGTAAAGAGAACAATGTGATAGTCGAAGTCAGAAAGTTTGAACTTCGATTGCTTTCTTTCTGAAGCTGACGTACCGTATATCCCCAGTCACAGAACCTCTGATCGTGGTTGGTTTATTGAACTCTGTCATCGAACGTTTCTGGTGGTGTCAACTCTCGCCAAATGATGTTTTACTTTGAGTCATTTTACGTCGTTTTTGAATATTATTTCGCGCTGTTGAGAATTTGTGTGCATGGATAATAAACGGCTCTGACAGTGGGAGAATGGGGAACTTTAACGTGGTGGTTCACATTGCTGTCACTCTTTGTCAGAAACTTTCCTCATCACTCCGGAGAATCACTTGATAATTCAGCCCTTGCGTCAATAATCCGAGAGAACAGGCAATATAGCATCACACATACATGCGGTTTCAGACGAGAGGCAAAATATCATTCAGCGATGGTCAGATAGTCGCTTCACCACTGCTGAACGCGAAAGTAAGAATGACGTCACCTAAATGGCGTTTTAACGGGCAGGAATTTGAACATTAACACCTGCAGCAGGCCTGCTGCCTACGGATCATCGCAGGTTGGGATTGTGTGTCTGATCTTTTTCAGATTTGCAAAAAAACTATTTCATTCAATTTATATTAGTGTAACATTGTGAAAATTGTTGTCCGAGAGCCAGTAGATCATCTACAACGATATGTGCTCGATTGCAATGACTGAAGATCAAGCTCATATGAACAATAGACCAGCGTATAAGTTACATGGGATTTGTTTTTTCTCTATTTGCGTAGATATTTTGTTAAGGTAATTTTTGAGTAAATTCTAGTATTTTTTTCCGCTAAATTTCATTTCTTCGCATATTGGCGGTAGTGTAGCCGTGTTAACCTGGAGAAAATGAAGAACTCAAGAAGGGCAGCAGCTTTGAGACTAATTTATTTCAGTATGAGCGCTCGTAGATATAGAATTTACTTTCTCAGATGCATGGCTGACTATATTGAGGAAGTAGATTATGTATCTACTGAAGCTCATGATGAAATAAATTAGTTATTCTCAGGTGCTACAAAATTTAAAAATACAAATTATATTGTCAAACCAGGGATGATCGTCGTCAGCTAGGAGATTCCTACTCTCTCTATATACCTAGCTCCATATTATTTTTCCCCAAATAGCATCGTGACCCGTCAAATTCATTTCTGACGTATGACATCAGCTGTCCAATCGATGAACGACAGGGTTTGAAACCAATCGCGAAAAACTTTCCAAATTCTATTGGTTAAACGGGATCACGTGCCTTCAATGTCGGCTGATTATTTTGTAGTCAGACAAGCCAGACATTGTGGTGACAATCGGCCATTAAATGTAGCTGTCTGGTCGACTATCTTCCGAGTACATGCTTATACAATCACAACATTGATTAGCTGAATATTGTTTAAACTGTGTGCTTTGAGAGCAATTATGATGCAGGGCTAATTACGATAATATATTGTAGGTCTGCATAAGGCGAGTCGAGTATTCCATACTACCAGTAGTCCCCCTTGGCTCGAAGCTTGTTTGCTGAATATACCGGGATAGGGTGAATGGTTTTGAAACGATTTTATGTGTCACGCCTGCACCATAATTGGCGAATAAATGTTATCGAGGGCGATTTAATATCAAATAAGAACCAATATTTGATTTCTTTCTTCAAGATAAAAATATTGAATATTACCTGTGTCGTTGTAGGTCCACTTCCGCAAGTCAGTTCTGGAGATACTGAAATCGCAAATATCAAGTGAAACTAAATACATTGTTACCCCCTGTTTAAGCCTACCCGGTGTGATGACTAATATAATCCTGGGGATTATTTCCCTTCTTATACCGTTTTATTTAGTGATAGTGTCCGTCATTAGTTGCAAGTGTAAAGAAAACTGTCCTAGCTGGATTAGAAGATAGGATCCGGAAGCTTTTACCCACCCGATAATCTAAGCCTCCGAACCTGTACGAAATGGCGGGATGCAGTGAACACCTGCCTGTATGATTCCGAAACAAGAACAAATTATGAGTTAAATTCTTAATCAGAAAATGTTCTGAGAATGTTGTGGTTTGACTCTTTTTTTTTGCCCAATTTGAGCCACAGGCCCTTAAAACAAGAGTATTGGGAGGATGGGGTGGTTTTAGGGTGAAGTATCGAAATATGGGGTCTCTATATAAAAATAAACACCAAACGAACTTCGGGTGAAACGAGAAATAAACGATTTACCTCCAAATAAAAACATCAGCATATTCTAGAAGTGTCGCTCTGTATATTCCCGTGATAAAATTATTAAATTTGTGTAATTTTACACGTTTGCCGGGCGATTCAAAATCCAACCCACCGTCAGTTCTCCCCGATTCTGCTGACCCACCTTTTATCGAACTGACTTTGATTCTGACTGGTCAGTCGCGACGAGCCTCCGGCAACCATATTTCTACGAAGTAGGCTCTCATTTGCAAATTGTCCGGTAATGAGTGAGTGAGTCCATCCGAATCCTTTCGTCGGCAAAATAAGGAGAACCGTTGACAACCTTGATTTTTGGCATAAACGTGCATTAGGGAACTGTTACCAGCAATTTCTGAGCTGGTCTACTTTTGATGAAAATCTGACCTATTTATGTGACCTATAACATTACGCTTGAACCCCCAAGTCATCTAAGTGATTAAAAACATTACGCTTGGACCCCCAAGTCATCTTTCTCACCCTACTTCGTAGGTCCTGTGACGTAAGTCACACTACTCATGTATGAAAGAACGGTCCAATTATGGCAAATACAAATACGGTCCAAATATAACAGATACTGGTCACACACCGATCAGCTGACAGTGAGCAGGTGAAGTGAAAAGGGCCAAGCATTTATTGCACGTATAGTGTAACCTAACCATGACTTACATGATGGACTGCATACCATATTGCATAACATATTGCATGTGATTTCCCATAGAAAACTAGAGATAATTACATATAATTGGATGAGCAGGTATTTCATATTTAATTTAAGTAACAGAAATAGTTAATGGGATATAACATTTAAGACTTGGATATTGGTAGTTTTACCAGAACACATTTCAAAATTTTATGTTGTAACAGTAATTCTCCAGTGTAACCTTGAATATTTTCTAATAGGGAACCAAAAAATGTCTCATTATTATGCAAAATCGTTAAATGTCAATATATTTCTTTATCACCACCCTCTATAATATGATATGTTCATTGTCTCCTGTGGTGGATGTTTGAAGAACAAATTCATTTCTTATGACTCTTACAACAGCGTTAACTTTCAACGTTAGCATATTACTTTTAGAATGACAAAGGATTTTGACTGTTCATTCCATCACAATAAAGAATGTGTTTGGCAGTATGCTGCTCTTGTTCATTACTACGGTTCTTAATCGAGCGTGGTCTCTCAACAGAAGCCGCTGTCTTTCGTTGTCGAATGTTTGGTCCTATCAAATTCATGTTCATTTCCAGTGCATTCGTCCATGAAGTTGACCAAAAAATGAGACACTCAAATCAGCCAGCACAGCATGTAGTGCGACGTCAAATTCACCTCTGCTGTCTTTTCAAAGACTGAGTGTATGACGGTATGATTGTTGTGTGTCGAATCAGACGACACAAAAGCAACTCGAAGTTTAGTGCTGATAATTGTTGCGTTTTATGGCATTCTGTTGCAGTGTGGAACAGGAATGGAGCAAAGCTGGACAAAGTCTTTGCTGCCATGAAATGAATGTTCGACGATGTGTCTAAAAGTCGATGACTATCGTTGAAGTCCACGCTCAAGCACGAACCGTAATATTGCGAATGTTTTGTGTTACATGCAGTACAGTAGACCAATAAATCGGTTGTTCGTCTTTCCAAATCAAAATTTCCGTCGTTTACCAACCAATTAGTATAGCTACCTCAATAGATCATGGAAAATGGCAAAAGGATAACCCTTTAAAGTTTAAAATAAATGCAACCAATATTTTCTTTATCCCCAGTATAGAAACAATTTATCAGTACACATTATATACCGGTTTGCTGAAACCAATGTCCCATGGCCTAACCTTACTACGGAATAGAATTGTATTTACTAAATAACATGGAATGACTACAATGTTCCAATATTACCTCTCCTTCCAATTGATAAAATATATTATATATACCCTTGGTATATTTAATATGGAACTGGCTATCCCCTTCATTACACGGTCAATATACAAGAAATCTCCTCTATTTTGCACATTTTCAAGGCAAGGCTAAGCCGAGATGCAGTGCATATAACCAGACAATTTAATTGATTTTAGAAACGAAAGCGGTTAACATTATTGGTTATTCTACTCAATAAGGACTGATCGAACAGTTGTTCACTGCGGTAAAACACCTAGAATAGACCGCGCTGCAATAGGATGAGTCTAAGTTTGGTCACGAAGGTCGCAGGCGTTTTAGGTGTTTTACCGCAGTAAACAAGGAATTATTTCTATTCTACCATACTGAAAACGGCACAATGTGGAGATGTTTCGTGACAAGAAAGATATTCTCGTGTATTTAAAACTGGATTATCACCCCTATACCCGACAAAAAATGCTTTGGCCCGCAAATCGCGTGCCTGAAATCGACACGGGTTGGCGTGTCCGCAGTATGGCAGCTATAGGGACGTGCTAAAACGCCGTTAACGATCAAAATGATACAAGCGTGACCCTTGGTTGTAGAATACATGTGAAATTCTCCCGCCATCCAATGATTGGATTGTGTACCTATCATACGTCCAAAAAGGTTTAATGACATCAACAACTTTGAATAAATCTCCGCGAAAAAAAATCTTTCTCCAACTTTAATTGGCTCCATGATGTACGGCAATAGGATGTACAAGAACATACGGGCAGACGATACATTTTGATATCCATTTCAATCCTATTACCCCTCTGGGCGAGTTTAACTGGACACGCGAAGAAAATTATGACGTCAAATAATCCACACTAAATGCCACCTGGGCTTTCTTCTTTATATGTAATAACGTTATTTGGTTAAAATACACGGGGTGTGGTAGAATGCAATTTTTTCCATGGCGAGGACGACAGACAAGAGAATGAAATCTATAATACAACGATCTTCTGTCCGGATCGCTATATAACACAACACCAAACTGTAGTCTCTATACGATGAACACGGCCTGTCTCCATATTTCGTGTAACATGCAGACTCACGCGCCCATAAAGTGAAGCATTTAATTGCATAGTTGTGTTTTACTACCCAAAATCTCGTGAAGCAAAGGTCCTTGCCAAGGTTAGCTGTCTATGCGACCGTTCCGCTATGTGCATTTCACCAAGATCCTTTGTCATTCTAAAAGTAATATGCTAATGTTGAATGTTGACGCTATTGTAAGAACCGTAATATCTTCATTTAACAGGGGTAGTAAGCTCTATTTCAGGGAGCCAAGTCAATAAGATGGAAAAATATATGTAAATTAAGTTTTGCAGAAGTAATGTTGAGCTGTAAAATATCCTCTCCCAAAGAGGGAGGTTGGGATTTTCTAAAGACACTATCAAATACCCGGTTTACGGTGTCGGTCACTGTAAAGGTAAAAAGTGACAGGAGTTCCGATATTGATGAATTATAAACTGCGTGGAACGAAAGAGTTGAAGCGGTTGGTGTGTAACCACAGAAGACAATGGAATACACGGAAGTTGCTTTATTTATGTATAGTGAAGAATAGTAACACGTGTTCCGTTTTAAAGCGGTGCATGCGCATTGGAGCGTGCCTTGCACTTATGCCATTTTCAACATTTGAACGTGATAGGAAGATAGTGACAAGACGTGTACTTCCACTGCCGGAATGAGCCAGATACATTGTGTCGGGGGAGAGAAGTATATTTGACATGTTTACAACCCGTTAAATGCCATAGTCAATTGTACATTTTTGTCACGTTTGACCACTGAGAAAAGGACGATACTGATGTCTGTCCTAGAAAGGATGTGCAACTGAGTCGTGGCTACATACACTGAGTTACATGTATGTGGCTAACTTGGATTATACTTCATCTGGCGACAAACCAAATAATAAAAATAATAAACCAGATGCTTCTTCTCCTGTTGTCGTCATGCTTTTGCCTTTCACAGCTGGGAGTTCATTTGATTCCCCGCATGAACTGTTGAATGAGTACTTTCAATCAGAATCAAATTCGGTTTGAGAAAATGCCAGTCATCAGCTATCTGACTCGGGTATAGAACGGACAGTGGGATTGGATTTTGACTCGACCGGCAAAGGTGTAAAATTGAACAAATTTAATAATTTGACGACGGGAATATACAAAGCGACACTTGGAGAATATGCTGATGTTTTTTGTTTGAAGGTAAACCGTTTATTTCTCGTCACAAGCGTCTGGTCCGTCATTCATAATTCAGCCGTAGTCCATGTAAAGAATATCGTTTCACTCGAAGTTCGTTTCACACCTTGGTGTGTAAAAAGCATGGGGTTATGTATAGAGTCCCATATTCCGACACTTCACCCTACAACCACTCCCAACCTCCCGGAATTATTGTTTGATGGCCTGTGATTTGAGCGTGACTTAAGTTAAATCGACGTAAATGCGCTGACGAGTTTCTATAGAAAAAAATTTGCAAAAGAATATAAGGATGGTCAAAAACTGCCGAAAACGCGACATAGCGGCACTGTAACTCCGTCAGAGCAGTCAATCAATGAAGCCCACATCGCCGGCTGTGCTTAATCTAATCTCAGTCAACTCAGATGTTATGGCCAGGAATATAATATGTGCGATTTGAAGGTGGTCAACGTGAGAGATCAGCAACGTGATATGCCAACTAGAGATACAGAGAGAGAAACAAGTCAAGTAAAATTCTGGCGCAGTTAAATTATTCTAGTTGGACATACGAATACCACGAACGTTAGAAAGCAGTATAGTACGAGATTGTTTAACCCTATCTGGCCTGGGCTTTTTGGGACATGTCCAGGCCTGGGGGGCCGAAATGGCCCCCCCTAATTATTTTTCTTATCCCTTGAGCTAGGGGGCTGAAAACTTACCACAATATACCCTTGGGTCAAGCTCTACCAGAAAATGTAAAAAAAAAATCCAAGATGGCTGCTTTGATGACGTCACGGTGACGTCATTTTTAAAAACGGCATTTTTTGGTCGATTTTTTGGTCGGATTTTCTGAATTTTTTATTTATGCAATTTCTCCGCAAAAACTGCATGATAAATTAGTAAACATTAATGTGATGTGAAATAAAATAGTTTTTACCCATTTTTCATCGCGGAAAAGCAGAAATTTTGAAGAAATGTGACAAAAACATCACTTTTCTGGTACACCACGTGGCTGCCATCTTGAATTTACCCATGATCCTCTGCTCATGGGGTTATGCAAATGGGCTCAAAATGACCCCAATATGATAAACTTTAAAGTCCGGGAGTTTCAGCACTCCATTTTTCGTCGTTCCGGAGATAGCGCAGAAAGTTTGGTAGGGGCGGGGGGCCCCAGGACAGATAGGGTTTAGCAAATAAGAACAGATACCGACCTGGTAAAGGGGCAACCCAGTTTGATTTTAGGCAGTTGTCCAGTACAGCTTTGTCCATTTCTGAATCAGATATCAACGCCGAGAATATCTGAACACAGCTCACTCTACCTGAGAACGTATCCATGGTGTTATTAAACGGTTTACCTATACGCAGGATCCCGGATGTAGGCAATCCTTCATCATCGGAGAAATCGTCGTCAATATCGATAACTTTCCGGTCTTCTGAATACACTGATATTTTACCGCTAGCCTTCTCACGAAGAAACCCTATATGAACCCAGCTATTAACGGGGAAGCCATAGTTTTCTGTCGCAGAACCTAAAGACGTTTTGTCATTGTATATTCCAACGTTTAACTGCGAGCCTGTCGACCATACTCGGAACACGTCGTTGCTTAAACTGTCCACGTAGTGAAACAAAGTCACGCTTCCGGTGGATGCGTAAAATAACGCCGTCAACAAGAAATCTCCGGCGAAATAACCCCCCGTGTTGCTGATTTCTATGTAAGTTTGGCCATCCATAACGAGGCTCTGCGTTGAAAGATAAGACAAACCCGCAGCAAATGTACAAGATGACAGTTCCGCAGCATTTACCGGATTTTACTTCAGCACCATAACTTTCGTCTGTC
The DNA here is from genome assembly GCA_036873755.1 of Hanleya hanleyi. NCBI lineage: Eukaryota > Metazoa > Mollusca > Polyplacophora > Lepidopleurida > Hanleyidae > Hanleya > Hanleya hanleyi. The sequence goes on along the minus strand of JAVTVY010035198.1, from coordinate 6,622 downwards.
AGTGGCCAGATCCCAACCGGTGGCTGGTATTTTCCAAGCACGATAATGATTTCTGAAATTAAAATTTAACGAATGACTCGAATTAACATTGCATCGAAAGACACCTTGCAGTAAAGATCTGCTTTGAAATTGTGAACAATGCCTAAATCTATTCATTTATGACACGTATCAGATAATACTGCCTCCACATCTTGATATGCAGAGGTGCCGACTGAAGAAGGGTATAACGCTTTTGAGATCAAGTACTTTATTTGTAGTGTAGCCTAATTTTTTCAACCCATCTCAGCTGATAACTTAGGATGAATTTTACCAAACAGAAACCGCATTAAACTGATCAGACTTAGATAGAGTCGACCGATTACGGTCGAGGAATCATCCCATGTGCACATGGAGTAATAGGTGAGCATTCATTACTTCGTCAGATAATAACCTTAAAAAATAGATTGTGACCAGGTATCCCTATAAGCAACGCCACTTATGGGCATATGTGGATGGATTGTGATCCCAGCGACAGATTGTGGCATGGTAATCGCACACCAAAGTGGGAGTTATTTCGAGAAGAGGTTCTAATTTTATTGCCCGAAAACTAGCTCTAGTTGTCCCCATGTATCGTCATCTATGAGTGTGTATGGACAGAACTTGATCCACAGGGATATCTTTTGGCATAATATCCGCAAACCAAATTTGGAAATAATTTGTTGTGTCGTTCTAATTTTAATGTCCGAAAACAAAATTTTGAGTTTGGCATCCAGGTGGTGTCACCGATGGGTGTATATGAACGGAACAGTATACCAAGCAACATCTTGTCACATGATATCGATATACCAAATTAGCAAAGAATCCATACAGCCGTTTCATTGCTTTTTTCAGGAAAAAGACATTTAAGTTGGCCCACCTTTTGTCATGTGTGGATGCAATGCGACCCCAAGAGACAAAATTGATATACCAAATTTGAATAGAATTCATAATGTTGTTCTACTTTTTTTTGTCAAGAAAATGAAATTTGAAGTTGAGTCCAGGTGGCGCTATCTATGGGGATATGTTGGCGAGACACAAATCCTGAATGGTATATTGTGGCAAAACATCCACATACCATTTCAAAATAATCAGTTAGGTCGTTTTAAATATTATTGCCTGGAAACAAATAACAAAAGTTAGCCCCAGGTGGCACTACCTTTAGATATACGGACGAAAGCAATCTACAACGAAATTATGCGACATGATATCCACATACTAAATTTAGAAAGAATACGTCGAGTCATTCTAATTTATTGTCCAGAAACAAGATTCTAAGTTGACCCGCAGGTACCTATAAGAATACGTAGGCGAAATGCAAGTCCAAGCAACATCTTGTGACATGTTAGCTATATATAACAAATTTGGGAAAAAATAAATTAAAGTTATCGTAAACCCTCAAGTAAAGTTTTCATCAAATGAAAGACCACTGGAAACTTTGTGGAAAAATATTTATTGTAATTTAATTTTTTTACGATTTTATTACAAAGAGTAAACTGCAAATAAAACATGGTATTCTATGGTGGTCTGTTGCAATCGTACTTAGTTCCAGTGACGTCACACTGCCTTAATTCATATATTTAAAACTTTGTATGCACTTTCCAATGCTTGATTCGAGCTTATGGTGTGTATACTTTGCGTTTCAACACACTCACTGTTCCATCGTGCACGTTTCACCAAAATCTGGGAAATTAAATGCAATATTCAAATTGACTTGACACTTATGAGTTACCATCTGTCAGATTTTGGTGAAACATGCACATTGGAAGAGTGAGTCTGTGTCTGTATATAGATACAACATCAGCTTGGAAGCAAACCAGGGTACAAGATACACATGTGTAATAAGTGTTGAAATTACAACACATATACGGGAAGTGGGAAGAGGTGCCGACATACTGACAGTCACATGACTTCACAGTATAGTTTTCCGGTTAAGCAATTCTAAAGCACATACCAAGAATCTAACGATTCTTGATATGTGTTGTGTCTCAGGCACGCTTTTATTGTACCTGTTCATGGGGCAACTTGGATGATATGACCACACGGCCCCTAGCACAGGCATAAGCGGTATTGTGTCTTTGGATTATGGACGCGGATATTCTCTAATGGACGACGGCTGGATTATGAATGACGGACTAGACGCTTGTAATAGTTGTGATTGTGAATCGTCGAACTTTATCTATACACCATGCAAACATATTGTGACTGGTGACCTTGATGTGGTGAGTGATAAGGATCTGAAATTACTCCTGATGAAGGGACCTAAATATAGAGAGCCAAGAAGAATAAATCTGAAGGCCGACCAGAAGATAGTCCTGTCTGCATTGGAACAGTACGTTATTGATTGGTCTTAGCGAGAAAAAGTTGAACCTACAGTACTCGTTGATTGGCTGGACCTCACCAAGAGCAAGGTCGTTGAAACAATCCGCCATATTGACAGAAGTACTCTTCCCCAAGCAAAACAAGTTCTGAGAAACCTCAATTCACAAGAAGTTCTAGCAAATCTCCAGAGTAAATTCGTCATAGTCCCAGCAGACAAAGCTCCGAATAATATAATATTCATATGTAAATATTACTATTACCAGGTGCTGGTTAAAGAATTGAGTGTAGACATAGCTTCATCAAATACGTCTACTTACTCCCAAACTGCATTTACTCTGGAAGATTTATTTAACAATCACAAAAGTTTCTCAGGGAAAGAGGTATTTGTCTTCCAACCAATCATAACGACATACCAAAAATATACTGGACTCCCAAAATGCATAAATCACCATACAAAGCTAGATTCATAGCTGGTTCTAGAAGCTGCACCACTAAGCTTCTTTCAACCCTATTGACGAGGGCCCTTCAGGAGGTAAAAGCATTTTGGGAAAGGTATTGCGCTACTATTTCTAAGAACTCTGGCGTTGAATGTATGTGGATATTGAAAAATTCAAAATGTCTTACGGAAGAACTTGATGCTAAAGGTCACATACCGTACAGACATGTATCCACATGGGATTTCTCGACTCTCTATACTACAATCCTCATCAGGACCTTATTGACCGTCTAAGTTCATTAATAGTATCTGTGTTCAAGAAAACTGATCGTAGATATATTAATGTCGGAAGCCATAAAGCATTCTTTAGCTCGACTACATACAGGAGATATCATTCATGGGATGTTTCTTTGTTTATAGAGTTGCTTGAATTTCTCATTAAAAATATCTATGTGAAATTTAGCAACACAATATATCAGCAGCATATAGGTATTCCAATGGGTACTAATTGTGCACCCCTGTTGGCTGACCTGTATCTGTTCTCTTATGAATATGACTATATGCAGGCGCTCTCAAAAACCGATCCATTCAAATTACAAGCGTCTAGTCCGTCATTCATAATCCAGCCGTCGTCCATTAGAGAATATCCGCGTCCATAATCCAAAGACCTATTCCATTTCCATATAACAGTATTAGCACCAAATTCAAAAAGACAAAAGTATACATAAACATAGGCTTGTTTCCTGCAAGAGAGAAGTTCCATCTCATTCACCAAACGCTATATAGACGATCTTCTCGCTGTGGATAATCGCTATATACATGACGCAGTGAAGGATATATATCCGCCTTCACTGGATTTGAAGGAAACTACAGATAGCCCTACAGGCACATCTTATTTAGATCTCTATCTCTATAAAAATGAAGCGGGCATTCTCTCTCGTCGACTTTATGACAAAAGAGATGATTACAATTTCGACATCGTAAACCATCCCTTTCTGGATAGTAATATTCCAGTGGGACCTGCATATGGCGTATACATATCTCGCTTAGTAGCATTTGCTAGATCCTGTGTTAAATGTGATGATTTTAATCAACGTCACAAAACATTGTTGCAGAAACTTATAAAACAGGGCTATTCCACCAAGCGCCTCCACTCAAAGTTTTCAAATTTGGCGATACATATCGCATGCTGATAGCAAAATACGAACGTAGCGTGCAAGATCTATGGGGCTACGTTTCGTAACATGTGTCTAATTCCGCTTAACCCGGGGCTAGGGGCCGTATGAGCCCATGTACTTCAAGATCTTCATGGTACTCATATGAACAGTCACAATCAAAGCGTGACTGAGATACATCATTCTTTAGATGACGACTCTACAACGAATATTATGGATTAAGAATACTGATCAGCGATACGGATTTGATATTTTTGGAACATCATGATGTCTTGCCGGCATCATTGAAAACTGTTGACCGCTTCTCTCTTGCAGGAAACAAGCCTATGGTTATGTATACTATGATTGTCTTTTGAATTTGGTGCTAATACTGTTATATGGAATATGGAATAGGTCTTTGGATTATGGACGCGGATATTCTCTAATGGACGACGGCTGGATTATGAATGACGGACTAGACGCTTGTAATTAGATACAAATCTAGAGAGCTATGATGGAAATGATTAATTAATGATTAATACACTGGCATAATACAGGAGGAGGGTGACTCCTAAAATATTAGGGAAAAGCATTTTGTAGATCAAGATTTCGAAATGGTAGTTGATAAGTGATTAAAATTTTAGTTTTAGGGTCGCTTCCCATATGGATTTCGAGGCCCATCAACACAATGCTTTATTTATATTTCATTATACATTTCTTTTTTTTAATTCATAATTTTACAAGCACTATGTTTTAACAAAATTAACAAAAAAAGTAGAGAAGTAAACATTTAGGAAAGTCTATATACAAGTTCGAATATCTACATCAGTTATTCAGTTCATTTAGAGCACCTAAGATGTAATAGTTCTTTCTTTTTAATGGATCGCGTGGTTCTTTGCTCTGTCTTTGTTCCCTTCCGTTACACACAGAGCCGTTCAGAACAAAAAATAGCATAATTGTGACTGGTCTGTAGAACCCTACTGTAACATTGCTAGCGGAAATGTGTATCAGGAATAACCGGCTTCATCCTATTGTTGCATAAAGTCAAAGGTTTCTGTTATAGTTTTGTTGGTTGGGTCTCCAGGACAGCACAGGAGCGTCGTGTGGGGGCGGTATGTTTCAGCGGTGTTTGTATTTGTATAGGACTTTGCGTCGTTCAGAGCAGCGTTGCAGGTTTTGTCAGGCGGTTGATATTTATCTGCAAATTGCCTTTCACTAATATTTTCGGAGTCGTCCTCCTCCTGTATAATGTATTATAACATCGGAGCATATAGATAAAAGCATTAATTCGACATTTGGGTTATGTACATTTTAGTAATACATAGTGCTGATATCGTTAATCAATTCCTGGAAATAGAAAATGTCGATTACACTGAAAAAGAAATCCATCATGCTGTGTAGCAAAAATCGTTTAGTATTTGACTTTTGGGTGATAAGTTTTAATGATCCTCGTCGCTTCACCGCTTGTCAGTTTGAAATCCTTTCACTTGCTCTTCATACGTCAGCATTGACCGCTGAATCGAATTGTGAAGCTTCGTCCATTATAACTCAAGAGGTTCCACGAATGAGATGAGATGAAGGAAAAGACTCCATAACGTGACATTATCCAACAATGACGGTCGACAATGAATTTCTCGGCCTAGTCTTGCACTGTTTTAGTCCGAAGAAAAACATTGGTCCTGATCCCAAATGACAATACATTTCCTATCCCTACAACTCCAGAAGAAGCAGTACTGCATTCGCCTATAGTTTAACTTCACAGACTGCGTATACAGATTAAGTATCCTCGTAACAGAAATACAATACAATACATTTCCTGAATCTGCTGCTAATCTCAAACCAGTGCTTCCGTCAGAAGGACAAGACTGGTCATTTCAACAACGACGGTCGACAATAGATTTCTTACCCTTACTCTCCAAGCAGTCTTGTAGTGCAAAGAAACATTGGACGTTATTGACAATGACAGTCAACAATAAATTTGTTGTCCCTAGATCGCTACTCTCATAGCTCGAGAAGTAGTACCACACTCCTGACAGTATAGCTATACACAGACTGCGAAGTATCCTCGTAGAAGAAGTCATGATAGACTGATGTCGAAACTGTACACCTTATGCCAAGATTTCTATCTATCGCTTTCATTGTTTGATGAAAGATGGGGTAACTAACTCTTAAGTCCTTGATCACATACAGGTCCAGTCAATCCAGAGAAGAGGCTACAGCAGTAGGCTATTTGTTTCTATCCAAAGGAAAACATTGGTCATGTCGACAATGACGGTCGACGATAAATTTATTTTCCCTGCAGCTACTCTAAAACCAGTTATAGAACTTTTCAAAGTTTTTTGCCGGTGACACACTCGTGCTGTCAGCTGCTTAAAACAACAACAACAGCAACAACAACAACAAACAAATGGTCACTCGATTACAAGTAATTGCTAACCGTTTCAGCACTAATTAGCAGCTCACTCAGAAGGACTATATCCACAAAATTATATCCTGGCTTGCGGGTTTAAAAATAGAATCCAGAGATACTAGTAAAGATAATGGTTGAACAATAATAAAACTTAAGAATGTATATTGTAGATACAATAACTAAATTTGAAAAGGTGACTTGAATGATTATTTAAATGTACATACATGTTGCAATTACATATAATGAATTTAGCCTCTCTGTGTATGCCACCATACTACATGTAAT